>VXAV01000984.1:280376-301769 GCA_013399715.1 Alectura lathami
TGAACATAGTATACCCTTCCTGGGTTTTAACTGGACTCTTGCTTTGGTGCCAGAGTAACAGCTGTAGCAGCTGCAGTTGCATTTTACCACCCGGCACAGGCACCTGCTGCGGCCAAGGAAGTAAAAACCCACAGAGATGCAATTTTCTTTTAATTACATTAGCTTGGTTTTGGCAGACAGCCATACAACACAGTGTTGGTGGGGATGTGGATTCTATTCACAATTAGAGTGTGTCTGTGGGTTACTTTTGACACGTGGCAGAGAGAAACCGGGCAGGATCCATACTGGTGCTGATTCCTGTTTGGGAGAAATAATCAAGATTGACATGTTTTTTGTTACATGGTGGTACTGTGTTCAACTCTCAGATCAGCATTATATGCTTTTCAGGCTGCATGGGTCACAGCGGCTATATACATGCCACTGAACTATCCAGGGTCAGGTCCTCGGCCTGAGGAGTACCTGAAAGTCACCCATGCTCTTTAATCACTACTTTGACCATAATGATGCTGCCCCAGACAAGCCTCAGTGCAGTCTGGGGGACAGCATGTGTAAGGCTGCTCCCAGACAGCCTGTTCCGATAAGCTTTACACATGGGGACACCATATTTTGGAAGGAGAGAAGGCTGAGGCATGTGGATATGAGCCCATGTAGTGCCAGTTCTCCCCAGGGCCAGAACAGACTCTGCTCTGTTTCATTTATTCCTACAGAGACAGCCAGGTCCATCTGTCCCAGGATGCTGTGGAGAAGGAGGTGTGGTCTAGGTGTTTTCCACAAGAGGGAGAAGCTGTTCTTTGCTTTTAGCTCTGTGGCTAAAATAACCTTTTCTGTAGCAGGTGCAGTCAAGTAAGTCCAGGTCTGTGTGCTAGGCTAGCAGCAATGAGGAATAACATACCATTTCCTACAGCTTATATTATCTCCCTTTTGCCAACTTGCAGAATATGTTTAGGGAACTATCATAAGTGTACAACATTGCTCCAGTAATACTTGTTGGCTCTCCATTTAGCCTCAGATGATGTTGCTGCCTGAATTAAGGTCTGTTTTCACATTAGGCATACTCTTACTGGTTTTAACCTTCTGGGCCCCATCATAGGAAATGAAGCATGATGCAAAGCAAAACTTTGTATCTCCATCTCCCATTTTCCCCATCTACATCAGGAAAGATGCCTCAGAAAATGGCAAAAAGCTCACGCTCACTTTGGCATGGGGATGTACGTGGGGAAGATCCTCTGCACCCTTCTCCGCCATAGCAAAGCCTCTGCAGGAGACAAGCAACGTATCCCTTTCCGTATCGCCCAGACTTGGTCCCTGGGCCACCAGCAAGTGTAATGAGCAATGCTTCTGGCATGCAAAGCCACAAAAAAAGCCTTCCTGGGTGCCTGACTGATTCAGTTCCCAGGGTGATGGGCCATGAGACAGATGGGTCTCAGCACACTCTTTCTGTTCAGAAAGACTAGTCCCTGCATCCTGTAGGAGACAAGACGTGGAACACTCTGTGGACCCATGTGTGCCAAACCAAGTGCCACCAATCTCTGCCCCTGCGTTGCCATAAAGTGGCTGGCACTGAAAACAGAGTGAATAACATACTGTGAGTTATTTCCTCCAGAGCAGGGCTGTATTGTAGACTGGAGGCCAGGCAGAGCATCATCACACATTTGCAGGATGCTGAAATGCTCAGATGTCGGAGGAGGATGAGATCTGGGCTGAGTGCTGACAGTGACTGTGCTTGGTCATGGGGAGTAAAGGTGGAAAGAGAAGACACAGAAAAGGCTTCTCTGTCCAAATTAAGTGAATTATTTGCTAGAAAACAGGTCTTGTAGTTTCATTAGCAAGGCTGTAATCATGCTTCTGATTCTGAAGGGCTTTATTCCCAACAAGTGACATGATTTCATAGCGTGGTAAACAGCACTCAGGACTGTCTGGAACATGAAAAGTAGGACTTCAGGGTGGAGTTTGTTTTGAATAAAATTTTCCGTTTATAAATGTGCTCCACATTGTTCATCAGTAACATTTATATAAAGGAAATCACAGTACTCTGTGGGAATTAGACATTAAAAGGACAGACTCCAACTCTTTAAAAAGCAATGGACTAAAATTTGTGTAATTTAAAGAAAAAATCTGGTAGATGATGTCAGAGTAATTCTTCCTGATTTGAGTCACTGCTGGTGAGAGAAGAATAGGACTGATATGAAGTAAGCAGAGTGAACAAAAGAAGAGATTAAAAACTGGGAGCAGTAAAGGAATTAATAGTAATGGCATTGAGATGGTTTCTACCACCTTCTTCAAACTATGATGAGGTAAAGTAGAAAGGACCAAAAGTCATACAGAACAGCTAAAACAGAAAGTCAGATTTAGACTTATTCAGGTTTCCATGTATTTCAGATGATGGCGAGGTCAATGGTGACCATGGAATAAAGCAAAATGTTGTTGCTGGGTTTGGATCAAGGTCTTAGTTGCCTTCAGCACCCCAGCGAGGCAAGTGTAAAATGCAGAATAGGAAGCCATATACAGGTAGCCTTGTTCTGTTAAAATACCCTTTTATTCCATGATGTTTCAGAATGATGAATTGCCAGGCCTACTTCAAGAAGGATGTGTTCCCAGGTGGGGCTTTGCACACATGGGACTGTGGTGGTGAGGATTTCTTTTATTTCCTGTTTTCTGGTTTGCAATAATAATTGAATTGATGGCCATTCCCTGCTCCCACCTGTTGAAGGAACAACACTCGCGGAAAAAGCAACTTCAAAGAACTTGTGGGTGGTGGATGATGGGACAATGTGCACTGTCAGCCACAACAGGCCTGCCTGGGACAAATCATGGAGTAGGAAATCCTCTAAGATATGGAAACCATCAAAATGCCAGAAACTCCGTAAAACCAGGCATTTTTTGGTCAGTTAGAGCAGGCAGCATTTTCTACTGCACACAAGGCAACCCATAACACAAGTGCTAGAGATGCTTCAGCTTTGCATCTTGTCTCAGCTGTGGCAAGGATGTCTTGGCAAAACGATGAGGCTGTATCAAGCATCAAGGGCACAAAAAACAGAGTAAAAGAAGATTTCATGCCTTCTGACCGCTTCACTTCACAACCTTAATGCTGGTTTAGTGCAGTTTGCTCTACAGCCCTCAATAATACTTATTTACTGCTCTAATACTAAAGCGTTACACACTGTACTGGTACCCCACAGTAACACAGCCAATCTCCAAGGCAAGCCACTCCTTCACAATGTTGTGTGTTCAGTTAGCTATGAGTACAGCCTATTTGCTCAGTATTTTCCAGTTATTCCTCCCCCAAAATCATAACACATTAATCATGACACAGTCCTAAGATTATCAGGATGTGTACCTATGGATGTACTGGAAAACAAGGAGGGACCTACTCCCACTTTGCAAAGCTGGAACTTTAAGACATATTAGCCCTGTGGTATTTTACGTTCAGTATTGCAGCGAGCAAGATGAACTGATGGAAAGAAATCACTCTGAGACATACAAAGCCTGAGGTACTATGTTGAGAAGCTTCCATTTTCTTCTTTCTTCTCGCTTTTGTGGCATAGCTTTCATTCCACCTCCTGTGCTATTCTGAACTCTGATCCTCTCACAGTGCCTTTGGCGTAATTGCCCCACATCTAAAACATTACTCCATCCTTATAGACGTCAGCCCACCACTCTCACTCCCCATCCTTCCCACCACGTCTTCTCCCAAGCCTCTTATTGAAATAAAAAAGTTTTACAGATTGTGTGGCTATGAAATCCCGCCTCAGACCCACTCTGCAGACTTCCTCCTTTCCCCATCAGACAGAGTCTTTGCTCTTCATAAAGGGGAAAAAAAGCTGGAAATGTCTTATTTGATAAAGAGATATTAATGTTAATGCATTCTGCTTGGTAATCAGTGTTTCAGAACAGGAAAATAGGAATTTTCTTTGGAGAAGCTTAGTTGCAAGCCAGGTTACATATCTGGGGGGGCAGTATAGTTTTCAGGGAAAAAAATCTTCCAAAAATACTTGTAAGTAAAAATCACGCAATATACAGTTACATACACAATTCATTTGCATTTGAATGTCCAGTGTTCTCCTGGCATTGTCTTATCTACATACAGCTGCACATGAAAAGACCATTACAGCTATGTCAAAACAAAGCAACCCATTACAGTTCCCTACGAACCCAGACCACGTGCCGTTCGGTTCTCATTGCCACCCCTTGCTTGTCGAAAAGAAACAAGCTGCTTTCCCAGACAGCTCCTATTGATCAGCTCCTGTTGGCAATGCAAATTCCTTCCATGTGCAGTCAGGCATAGCCGCGAGCCTTGAGCACAAAGAGGTGGGGCTGCTCTTCGCCTTGCACAACTGGAGAATTTCCTGCTGTTTTCCCAGTCATCCGCAGACCAGGTCTATCTGCTCCTCATCAATCCAGGACATCCCATTCACTTCAAGACTAGTTGCCACAAGACTCTCTGCAGGTGGCTTCCCAGACGGGCCTGACTAACTTCTAGCTTTGTTTTTCTTCATGTCAGGAGACATTTGGAAATAAAAGGAGCTTTCAATGTGTATGGAAAATAATAGGAAGACCCTCAAATCATGGGCAGCAGCCCTGACCATGGGAATTTATTGTTGTTGTTGTTATTGGTTTTGTTGCTGTAATACCTCCTGAGTATCAACCACTGTCAAAGTTCACCACACTTGATACTCTATAAGCATACAAAGAGAAAGAAAAGACACTTAGTACTGACCACAATAAAAAGACTAAATAAATAAGCAGTGGGGGAAGCAAAGACCCTTCAAAAACGAGCAAAGGATGGACAATTTCACACTGTTTTCTAAAGACCTGCGTTTTCTCCAAACTCTGCTCTCACTGAAGTGAATGGAAAAATTCCTCTAGGCTTCAAAGGAAATAATGTTAGGTCACTGCTGAGCACTTTGGAAATACTATTAAAATCAATTTAGTTAATCATAGGCCAGAAATTTTGCAAGGGGCAGGATTTGTACTCAGATCTACTTTGTTTCAAAACAGGATCCTAATAACAGGACTAACAACACCTTTAAGATTCTTATCAGTTTGATAGTGAAAGTCATTTCTCATCCTAGAAGTGTGATATGCACATGTGGTTTTTGCTTTTTTTTTTTTTTCTTTTCTTTTTAGAGAGATAGATAGGAAAACTAAACAAAACAAACCAAAAGGTATGAAACCCTATTATTATAACACTTGCTATTTTGGGAGGCATATGCAAATGCAAGCAACATTGCCCAGACACCTTCAGACTGAAGGAAAATAATTTTTTCTTTCTTTTATTTCTGAAGATGACCTATTTTTCAGTAATGATAAACAAGTGTTTTCCTGAGAGAGGTGAAAGGTGCTGCTCTTGAAGATTCATGGTACAGAGACAGTGCTGAAGTGAGTGGCTGTAACATTTGTCATACTGGGTAAACATAAAGCTCAACTTTAACAGACCTGTGGCCGTTAAACTCCCTCCACACTTTGTTGGCAGCTGCCAGAAGAGCTCCTTGCATCCAGTTGAAGCATGAGGAACTGAAAATCCTCCTGCTTTAGTGGCAGAGAGCACATTTCTTCCTCTCAGCTCCATTCGTTGTCCAGAGGTGTTGCACTAGCTGTAGCTCTGTCTTTCTAGGATTTACACCCACGATCCCCCACACTGGTAAAACCACAATTTTGATTTCATGTTTGCTAACTATGACAGCTAAAATCTGCCTTTTACTGCCCTGGGACTGTAGGAAGAGCAGTGGAACCTCTGTAGCATTTTGGTACAAAACTTGCCAGCTAGCATGTGTTTTCTGTTGCAAATCCAGATTATAGAGCAAAGCTGCTGCTCACAAGGCATAAAAAAACACAAGACTTTCCCCGTGCTGGAGAGCCGAGGCAAAGCTAATCCTTCTGAGCTCTCTCTCACTGTGAACTCAACAAGAAACTGTCACCTAGACAGAAATACAACAGACTTTATGTTTTCTGTTTGTTTTAGAAGGGAAATGAGTGCGGCCAACTCTTTGGAACAATGTTAAACTGTTCCCACAGTCTCCTATGAACCAGACATGCAATATGGGGAGTAAAAAGCCACTATCTTTTGTAAAGCTGAAAGATTCTGGCTAAAGGGCCCTTCATACCTCATGGACGAAAGACATGCTTATGCAGAGGCTATGCTGCAAATGGGAAAAATAAGCAAGAAATAAAATTGTAAAAATACTACATTGGATTTTTCAGCTGGAGAATGGAAACTTAGATCTACAGAAGACTGGTATCTGGTGTTTTATCAAGGGTACAAACCAGAGAAAGCTGCAAGCTGAGAAACATTTGGACCACAGCTGAGCTGCAGTCCAAAGCCTTAACCAAAGACTGTTTCCCATTTCTGTTTTTGTTGCGACTGTACATCTCTCTGGTGAGCTCTCCACCAGGCATGCGTAGGGTGGATTTTAGCTGCATTCAGCCTTTGGGACCCATTATTTAGTTTCTAATTATTACAACATGCCTGGTCCCCACCAAGGTTGCCTTGGGCTTGGCTGGGGAAGACACAGCAGCCATAAGTTCTCTGAAAAGCATTAAGGGAATGTTAATGTTCCTCATCATTAGACAAGGTTTACACGTTCCCTCTCAAAGGATCCACAGAGATTCCATGATTCTGAGAGAGAACCAAGCTTCTGGTCTGACCTCCTGTGCACTTCTACACCACTGCCCCTTGGCTCGAGTCCAATAACGTCTTTGACACTGACGTATCTCCCTGAGGACTGCCAGAGACAGACCTTTTCCTGCAGACTTCAGCCAATGATTACTGCTGAAAGCCTGTAGCACTGTGAAAAGAGCAGAAATTAATAAGCCTGGCAGGGCCCATGATATAGACCCTTGCTAAGGAAGCCGAGATTCTTCCAGGCAGATCTTTCCATGAAGCCTGGAGGATGGCCCATGAGTTGTGACAGCAATGCAACTTCCTCTTTAGCTGTTGTTGCTTTTTGCAATAGTGTTTGCCTGCTTGCTGATAGTTATGGGACTCCATTCTGGCTTTACTTTTTGTCGCTGTTATTGCCATTGCCTAGTACTGTGTTTGTAACTCTGAGTGCAGACATCAAAGATCTCCTAGTGTTCTGCACAGAGAACTGGACCTCTGCATCCACTGTGAATGCAGTCATCCTACCTAATCTGAGGCATCTAACCAAGGGACCAAATTTGGATGTCTGCTTGCTGTTGGCTCATTCTATGAGATGATTAGAGAAATTAGTACACTACGCTGCCTGAATTAGGGATCTCCGTTACCTCTCAAAGCTTAAATACCCATTAAGTTGGAAGGATGGCCCTGAGCAACTGTCTCCTTCTAGAAAATTAGTTCAAGGTTCTTTATTCTTCCATGAACAACTGTCATGCGATTATTTAGCAGTGGCCTTTTATTAAGGATAAGGACAACGGAGAGAGATGGAAGCAGACAGAATAAGAGTCACTAGTGCATGCTGGCTCCAGTGCTTTGTTTTGTTACCTCGGGAAGGTGGAACACAATCCTCCGAGCACAGAGACAATGATGGGTAAAGCATCTTCCACACCTGGAACAGGGGTGTGCAGTTCCTCCTCGCGCCACCAGGTGTCAGTGATGTTCTTAGAAATGGTCTCAGCTGCAAGCACTGGAACTGCTGCTCAGGTAAATCTGGATTTTGCGTTTCTGCTTTTTATAGCGCATTTGGGAAAGAGTTTTGACACAAGATGAAGAGATTCACAAAGTGTTCTGCCCAGATGTTGTATGCCTGCTGGTTCCAAAGCCATCTCTGGAAAAGCTGCAGCCTTTTTTTATGTTTCCAGTGATTCTCCAAAACACAGCAATGCGAATATCCAGCTTCTAGGGAGGAAGGGCAAACACTGAGGGACATCTTGAACAGATTCACCCTTGAGGAGAAAATTGTGAAGGTTTAAGGGGCTTTTGTTTTTTCAGCAGTTGATAATTGAGGTAGTCATCTTGCCAACTTGGTCTGACAAAAGCTGTCCTGACAAAAATCCCCTGCTAAATTTTAACAGCTTCAGTGGTGGAATATCAAGAGCAAATTAAACTCTTAACAAGCAAAAATACAGAGAGGACTTGAAAGGCAACATGCTGGGGATGCAAGCCACAAAGCCTAGAGGTAACAGGGGAGAGTGAGAAAGCAGCACTTCTGGCCCTGCACAGTCACTCAACATACCTTCTGCTGCATCATGAACATACAAGTGTGGCCTGTAATAGTGTAATCCAGCAATGCTGAGTGCAAAATCAAGGAGCAGGCATTAGCACACATGGGGAGCTGGAAGAGAAAACCTCTGAGACTCTAGATGGGGCTGAGCAGCCCTAAATGTACTGCTAGACAGGAGAAGGCAGCATGGGGTGTCACCATTTTGGGGAGCTGACAGCAGGGTGGCAAAAGTGCAATGCAATACCAATGTGGAGATGTTAGTCTGACATCTCAGACAGGGTTGCCTTGAACTCAGGGAGAAAATATCAAAAAGTTGCAAAATGCCTTGGCCTTTTCATCCCATAAAATCTGTGTTGACACAGCCCCACTCAGAACAGGGATCTTGCATCTCACTCATAGCCAAAATCTCATCTTTTGTGTTCTGATTATAACAATTGGGCTACATTTATTCAGCTCTGGCAAACATAAACTGCCAAGACAACCCCTAATGGTAGGGCAAAACTATACCCTGTTACTCTGGGAAGAGGATGCTGGAGCCTACTGAGACCTGCCTCAGGAGGAAGGCTGGGCGTCTGCCTGGGATGCAGATGTGCAGCAATCACAGATGTGCTGCAGCAGCTGAGGCTTCTTTCTCCCTAATGCCAGAGGGGTATTTTAATGTATGACTTAGCTTACAATTATGTCTAAGTTAGTGCTGAGTCTCGGCTGCTACAGGGCCAATAAAAAAGCGTTTAATACATCGAGCCTAAATATTTTTTTTTGTCTGTTTGTTTGTTTGTTTGCTTTTTCATTTTATGTTTGTTTAGGTTAAATCAAGAGATTTTAAAAGCAGCTGTATTTTTGCCTGTCTCAATGGCAAGTGGATTCACATTATTTGTGTTTTCTAATAGTTCCATTACACACTTCACTACTAAAAACATTCAAATTCTTAAATTTGTACTTAAATAGGAGATAGGCAGGAAAAGTACTTCTTACAAAAAAAAAAAAAAAGCTACGCACACAAAAACACAAAAAACAACCACCAGAACTAAATAATTAAATACCAATTATTTAAGGTTTTTCCATGTTTTTCCTAGCTAGATACTTTTACTGGGAGACAGGAAGAAAAGATGATTGGCTTTCCACTGCTTTATAGATTCAAAGAAAGAATTTCAGAGATTGATACAACTTCTTGTTTTTAATCTTCTTCAGGCCATGCTAATCTTGAGCCAAGCAAGCTCATCTACAGAGGATTTGATGCACTTGATATGTGGAAACCATGAACTCCTTTAGCTGTAAATTCAGAACAGC
The DNA here is from genome assembly GCA_013399715.1 of Alectura lathami. Lineage (NCBI taxonomy): Eukaryota > Metazoa > Chordata > Aves > Galliformes > Megapodiidae > Alectura > Alectura lathami. The sequence goes on from VXAV01000984.1 coordinate 289,808, forward strand.
TATGTTGAAATATATTTAAAAAAAAAAAAATAATAAAAAATTGCAAAATACACATTTAAGATTAGAATAAAACTTTTAGAACCAGCTACGGTCTGGTAGAATCAGTCTGGCTCTGCCAGTCTCAGTAGTTTACCCAGGCTGAGGACCCAGCTATTTTATTTGGCTCAAGACCCGGCATACTTGAAAGTCTGCAGAATATTTACATGATTTTCCACCCCACTTGATGCCAGCTGTATTACTAATCTCTAAAAGCCAAGTTTCCCCTCTTTTTTAAAATAAAAATAAAGATAAAATAAAATAGGCTGAATTTTCTATCTCATTCAAACACCAAGCTGACACCAGGCTGAGTGGTGCAGCTGATACCCCTGAAGGAAGGGATGCCATCCAGAGGGACCTGGACAGGCTGGGAAAGTGGGCCCACGAGAACCTGATGAGGTTCAACAAGGCCAAGTGCAAGGTGTTGCACTTGGGTCGGGGCAATCCCAGGTGTGTGTACACACTGGGAGAAGAACTCCTTGAGAGCAGCTCTGCGGAGAAGGACTTGGGTGTTGTGATCGATGAAAAGCTGGCCATGAGCCGGCAGTGCGCTCTTGCAGCCAGGAAGGCCAATGGCATCCTGGGCTGCACCAAGAGAGGGGTGGCCAGCAGGGAGAGGGAGGTGATCGTCCCCCTCTACTCTGCCCTTGTGAGACCTCACCTGGAGTACTGTGTCCAGGCCTGGGGCCCCCAGTACAGAAAGGATGTGGAGCTGTTGGAGCGGGTCCAGAGGAGGGCCACCAAAATGATCAGAGGGCTGGAGCACCTCTCCTATGAGGAAAGGTTGAGGGAGTTGGGACTGTTTCGCTTGGAAAAGAGAAGGCTCCGGGGAGACCTCATTGCGGCCTTCCAATACTTGAAAGGAGCTTACAGGCAGGAGGGGGACCGACTTTTTGCCCGGGTGGATAATGGTAGGACAAGGGGGAATGGGCTAGAACTGAAAGAGGGGAGGTTTAGGCTGGACATCAGGAAGAAATTCTTCCCTGAGAGAGTGGTGAGGCGCTGGCACAGGCTGCCCAGAGAAGCTGTGGCTGCCCCATCCCTGGCTGTGTTCAAGGCCAGGCTGGATGGGTTCCTGGGCAGTTTGATCTAGTGAGCTAGTGGCTGGCAGCCCTGTCCACGGCAGGGGGGTTGGAACTAGATGATCTGTGAGGTCCCTTCCAACCCAAGGCATTCTATGATTCTATGACCAGTAAAAGGGTTGAGGGGTTTTGCTCATCTCTCTGGCCACTGCGCTAACATCGTCTCACACCTTAACTTGGGTGAAAACTTTAACCCTACTTTCGTGCTCCTCTTGCAAACCCTCCCAGGACCCAACGTCTTCTGAGTGCTTCTCTCCTTGACACCACTTGATGGCACCAAAGCCCACGGAAAGTTGAGGCTGCAAGGTGGGGCTGAGGAGGGAGAGCATCACCTCGGGGTGCTGGGATCCTGCCCCATGGCCAGGCACCCCGGCTCCCTTCCAACATCCAGGGACATGGGAACCCCACCACCGGGATCATGGCAGGGCAATCCAAGCAGTGTCCATCAGCTCCTCTCCAAGACTTGGCTTATGCTGAATCAGTGCTGAATTCATTCACAGAGCATCTCTCCAAAGTTGGCCGTGTGATTTCTCACCAGTCAGAAAGTTTCCATTTTTCTTCACTCTCCTCTCTGCACTCCATTAGTCCTCTGGGTGAAGGACTGAGTTTACACTTCCCAGGAGCCACTTACCTTTGCAGAACTGAAATGCAGGCACTGTTCAGATCTGAAGCACATTTAGAAATGACACTCACAGCACCCACCACTCTCACTTGTTACCTGTGGGCATGGATCAGGTACCTGGAGAAGCCATTGGCTGTTTTGTGCCCGAGATGTGACTTTTGGGGGAGTGAGAAAAGGGGCAACTGTGCGTTTGAGCATCATCAGATACAGATCTAGCCATTCAGGCTCTGAAGCCCAGACAACAGGTTAATTGTATGGGGGAGCACAGGTACAAAGATGGGCTGCACGCAGGAAAAGCAGCCCCATTTTGTTCGAGAGGGCGTGGGTTGTTGTGTTATCCCAGTGTCAGCTCTGGCCTTCTGAAAGCCAGATGCATCAACATTTGCACTCCTTGACATTGCTCTTCAGCGCCTGCCAGCAAGTACAGCTCTGTGCTTCTCCTGCAGCTGCCGTGTCCTGTCTGCATGTGGTGACATGGTGGCATAGATCCCACTCTTCCCAGAAGCAAGAGGAAAGGTGCCACACGGTCTGCAGGGCAGAGGTGTTTCCTTCTTATCTCCCTGCACAGTATAGACACCTGCTGTCCCATACAGGGCTTGTGGTAGGAGCCACACATCAAGGCCTTCAAAAAATACATTTTAGAACATAACTAACCTTAGGAATTTGTTCTTCCTCTGCAGCTTGAGTGGCTGGGGTAGGCGCTCAGCTGTCCCATTGCACTTGGTGATTTCTCCTTCCTTTCTGTTCACTAACTTTTCTGCAGCATATTGAGCCAGAGGAGTTCATTGTCAACACCAGCTCTCACTGCCCCAGACATAAAGGAAACATTTCTTGGCACTGCCAGACAGAACTGGTTGGCACCAGTACTGAGGTTGATTCAGGGCCAAGAAACAATCACACAGGGAAAGCTTAATGCTATTCCCAAGACCTCTCTGTCTTCTGCTGTCCTATCTTCATCACCCCAAATGGATTTTGTGTATCTTAGTTTCCTGTAACAAGGGCTCATGCGTTTAATAATGTTTTTTACTGCACAGATCTGCATACAAAGTGCAGGATCTGCTTCGCTGTGAAGGCAGTGCTGAGGACTGCAGAAACACTCTGCTCTATTGATATACACATGCTTATGCACAGCTACTCGTTCATAAGCATGCATGCATGTATACCTACACATATGCATATGCATGTACAGAAATGTGTGACACACACAGGGACATGAATACATGAATATATAAAATAGGGTGCTGTCTTTCTGGCTGGTGAGAGGACTGTCCTGCACATCCAGCCTGGCTGCGTCACGAGGAGGTGCGAGGTTTCTTCACAATTCCTGGGGACGGAACATGAACAGCAGCTGCAAGTGCTGAATCTCGGCTGGGACGAGCTCGTGACTGCCCAGGTTTGGGTTTCAGCAATTGCATCTCTGTGCTGCTGCTGTTCAGATTGTCTAAAGACTTTACACGAGCCTCTAAGCAAAGAGTGCTATTTTGAAAGTAATAATTTATTAAAAGTGCTATTTTCTCTGGGATTTGTCTTCAGGAAATCGGGACATGTCAGCCCTAGTTCTGGGGAGTAACAAGTGAGGCTACCTACAGGTCAAGGCGCCTTCTGGCTAAGTGAAGCTGAGATACTAAGGCAGAAAATCTGTGTTTCAGCAGGACTGAAGCAGGGTTAGGAGATGTGCTCTGGTGTCTCCCAAGGGTGTTCACCACTCTGCTCACACTGCTTCTGTGCCGAGAGCCATCTGCCCCTAGACACCAGATTTTGCAGGATCAAAGATTTGTTCTCTACCACTTGCAAGCAGAGTCTAACAGAGACGCCAGCCAGCTAAACTGCTGCTCCCAGAGCTTAGCCCATGCTGTTACAAAACTGGTAGTTAGTGCTCAAGCTGTGGGGCTTGGCCTCAGCTTAAAGCTTCAAATCCCAGGACCTGTCCTTCTCAGTGGTCAGAGCCTCCAGAGTGGGCAGCCAGAGGGGGTCTGATTGAAACCGCAGCCCTTGAAATCACCTGGCTTATCAGTTCCAGTCTCCTGTAAAATCAAAAGATCAAAAACCCCTTCAAACCAGAGTGCAGAAGCTTTGGGCCAATAATGAATAACAGCAAGCCAATCCCTTTTAGACCTTCCTGTGCAGGAGGGTATTTTAACAGGGAATCTGTGCCATGGCTAGACAACCCTGAACTGAGAACTGTGATTGTGCTTCTGTGGACCAGGGCTCTAATCACAGAAGCACAGCGCCCCTTTTTAGGATCCCAGTATGAACTGGGACCACTCAGTTCCTCTTTGCTGGTGAAAAACCAGGATTTCTGCAACTACTTAATAGCCCTGGGATTCTTGGGACCCTTGGGATTTTTCTCTTGCATGGCTGCGGTCTTTGCTCCCTGCCTTAAGAAGTGAATTGCATGGTATAGCAATGGTTCCACAAACCTTTTGTCCCTTGAACAACCCTTGGTGTCAATTTTATGAGCCAGCCCCTGCTGGGCTTTGCAAAGCACAGCTCAGCTCCCATGAAAACCAACAACTTCTGGTGGACTCTGCAGTTCTCCAGAATGAATCATGAGCTTCTAAGTAAGCAGAACTGGGAGAGTCTTTGCAGGATGAAAACTAAACCTCATCTCTTACCTTCAGAAGGATGTAGGTCTGCAAGGAGTTAATGCAGTCTTGTTCTTTCTGAGAAGTGGCCACGACTGACAGAAGGAATCTGCCTGGGTCAGGACCTTAGAAAATAAAATATCTACCATTTAAACTCAGGCAAACAACAGACTCTCCCATCCACAGCAATGAGTGCAACCTTGACAGCTGCTCCTTGAATGTTTGTAATGTCTGTATTAGCAGCCAGACACAACATGGTGATGGATGACCTGATACTTAGGGCTTGGGAGACACTGGGGTATCAGTGTGGGTCACTAGAAACTGAGGTCCGATGCTCAACACCAAGCTCATTTGCTTGGCTTCCCAGAAGCACTGTGGTGCCAGTTCTGGTGGTTTCAGGATGATCTGAGCACTGCCTGGCACTGCCTTTTTGCGCAAGAGCTGAGGGTTCTTCACCCTGACAGCAACAGGAGCCCCACAGGACTTGCAAAACAAGAGAAGTTGTTTGCCTCAGTTTGGAATTTAATCTGACTATATGTGAGCAATGTTATGCCTTGTGATAATGTAATAACAACGTCGGCCAGGGAGAAATAGTCTTCTTCTCTTTCAGTCATCACTGGGTATTTGTAACCACTGTAAAATGAGTCTTAGTGCTGAAGTTGTACTTTGGAAAACAGCTGTGATCAGTGGCAACCTTCTCTGAGAGTGCCTCCAGACACTTTCCAAACAGTATTTCTGCTTTTTTTTTTATATACTGTCATTTGTGATTAAAAATACCCAAGCAATCATCTTTAACAAGCCAGCCAGGTTCAGTCTTTACCTGAGTGCTGTCAGAGGTTGATCTATAAGATCCCATTGTAGGAACAATACTAGTAAAATGTAATACAGAACTAACACAAATTAAACACCTTAGACACAGATGGAAACTGTGAAATCTTTAAATCTCAAAGAAGTCCTTCAACTTGAATTTTTTTTCAAATCGATTATGCGATTATTGGATAAATAAACTATGTGATTGTTCAGCACATAAACACCCTTTGTTAAATGTGTCCGTCAATAGACAATTCATATAAATGATACTAACTATCATCAAAGGAGTAATAACGCCTTTATTGATGAATAAATCTCTAAAAGACAGATCAAATGGAGGTTAACTAGCCATGCATGACATTAGCAGGAATTAGTCTGAAAAGAGCCTTGCAGGCATGCTAGCTACTGTACGTGGGGTGGGAAACGATGCGGGCCACACTTCATGGAAGGACCTGCAAGGTCAAAAGCCTGACCCTTGCAAAGACCATGCAGGCTTCTTTACCTTATATTGTCTGGCAACATTACTTCTCTTTTGTATTTCTCCATTGTTTTCTGTGGAGGCTTTTTTACATGGAGCCTCTTTTAGCATTTCTGAAGAGTGGTACAATGTGGATGCTGGAGCCCCGAGGCTGTACCCAGCATTCATATGTGGTGTCAGCTGTGGATATAAATTACTGATTTAAAAACCTGGGGTTCTGACAGGGCTGAGCTCCACAGAGAAGAGCTCTGAAAAAATTCTCAACAGAAGCAGCTGATATGAACTAAAAGTTTATATAAAGTAAAATAAATAAATAAATAAATAAATAAATAAATNGACTGTAAGGGCAGGACTGTAAGTGTGCGGAAAGGACAATATTTAACAGTCGGAAATTGGTGTTGTACTGTTATCTTTACATATATAACTCTCTTGCTCTTTATCCCAGAGGTGCTTCCCAGCTGCAGTAGAATTTTGTTTAGTATCCATGGCAAAGTGGACACTAAACCCCAGTGAAGCCCTCCTGGTGCCTGCACCCAGAAAGACANCAGACTTTCCTAGTTAGGTGTGGCACTTGCCTTACATTAGTGACATTGATGGCACTGTGCACTTTTTACCTCCCCATGCACTACCAGTGTCTGTTGCCCTTTTTCCATTTTTCCCCTAATTCAACTCACTTCTGCACCACTCCTCCCACAGCAGGGGAGTCTGGCATCCCAGTGCTCTGCTGGAAGGTGTTCAGTTGTGATGTTCCGTTTCCAGCAGACATTGCTAACCCCTCTAACAGTCATTCATGTGAGGCCAGCAGCTAGCTTTTACCTCTTCCATGGAGATATATTACAACCAATAATAAGCAATGAGCTCTTTTTCCCACATAAGATGAAATCAATGCACATTAGAATACTTAGGTCGGAGTTACATAGCATATTAATGACCCACCAGTAAACTGCCAGTGATGAAAACTGGCTGGATAAAAGATTTTTATATTCACAGAGAGTCCCCAAATGGAACACCAGGGTGGCTTTTGGGAGAGGTTCAACCATAGCATCTGGGGTGTCTGTGGGTACGCGAGGACTCCAAGGTCTTGCAGAGTCCCCAGGTTTCTAGTCAGTGGAGAGAAACGTCCATTCTAGGTTGTGCAAATGTCAGCTTTCATTGTACCTCTGCTGACCACGGAGGCACTCTAGAACAGCTAGTTCAGATCTAGCTATCCACACTGTAGATTAGGTCAGCCAAGTGTCATGTTAGATGCCAAAGTAATTTTGACACAGTTTCCCCAGTGCCTAGGTGCTCTCCGTTATCTTATAGGGATTTTTTTATTAAACTTTTGCTCTCTGGAGCTTGCATTCATTGCTCTTCACCTATTCAGGGCACAAGATATGCATTAACTGAAGCCACGAGCTTGGCAGCAAGATATGAGAATGATATGGGTGCAGGAGCACCCTGACCACTTTTTCAGTAGATCCTACAGAGCAAAATATAACTTGAGAAATGATGAAACAGGAACACAACATTGAAGCCAGGCAAGTGAAGGTGGGGTGAGATATTTTGGAAAGAAATGTAAGCAGTGAGAAAGGTCAGCTCTTCCTCCTCCTGACAGTGATAACTGGGAAAGGAAAGGAAAGGAAAGGAAAGGAAAGGAAAGGAAAGGAAAGGAAAGGAAAGGAAAGGAAAGGAAAGGAAAGGAAAGGAAAGGAAAGGAAAGGAAAGGAAAGGAAAATTTAACTAAGAAAAATTTTACTAGAGAATTGTTCTCTGCTTCAGTGGTCTTTGACCATATAGTATCAGAGTATGTTACACACTAGCTTTACCTGCTCTGTTCCAGAATATGTAAAGTGACCTACCAATAGCCAAACAGCTACAGTACCAATGTGCAGTATGAAAGGTTAAAGTACGACATTCTGCTTTTTTGGCTCGTCTCTGCAGTTTCACCGTTAATACAAGCATGTAGTTTCAAAGGAGTGTCACAAAATAACATTCTCAAATCACAGTGAAATTCAAATATTTAGGTACTTCCAATAACCTTCCTTGAAAGCTGAGTGATCACAAGAGATGGCAATTTAATAGCCCTGGAGACTCATAACCTGAAATTTTCCAGGAAATTAGCACAGCAGGCAAATTTATCCTTATCTTTGTTTAGCCCTGTAAACTTGAGAGCAGGATTCTGCAGCAATGTGTATAGAACCAGTGGATGGAGACCGCTGACTTTAGGCAACAACACTCTACTGGCCTGCAGGAGAGTCAAACCTGCAGAATTCTCTTGATCACCTCCAGAGCCTTTTGTCTTCGCTTGCACCCTCTTGGTGGATGCTTTTCAGTGGTTCTTTGAAGGGTTATGCAGCTTTGCTGGGTCTGTGCAACTCTGCATTATTTTAATACTGGTCAGACAATTCTCGCTGCAAAGCCAGAGAGTTTCTTAATTAACGGTGCCTCCGTTTGTTTTCCATGCCTATAGTTATGTCACTAACGAAAAGAAGCTTTCCAATGTCCTGACACCTCCTTTGACCACACAATGTGAAGAGCCAACCATGCAAACAAAGTAAACCTGCTGTTTGTCCCTTTTCTACAATAAACCGCCTACGCCAGAGCCAGTGGTCCTGGAGCAGTTGTTCCAGTGATGCTACTACCTCACTTCTGCTGAAAACTAGAACTAGAGATTGGCTACCAGGAATTGCCCAGCCTATTCTCCTGTCATGGTATCTCCCCATCAAAACTCACACAGAGCAACGTTTTTCTTGAATTACGTCGAGAAAACGAGACACTGAGGGCTGGACTTGTGTTGGCTGCCTTGAATAGAGACCAGGTAAACATCTGCACCTCAACCAGTGCTCCCTTTGCAGTCCGTGAGGCATTTCTGAAGCACAGCTCATCTGAACTGTGTTAGATATTTGTTCTCACGCTTCAACATGTTGTTGGTAATGTTACCATTAAGAATAATCTAATTAATATTGCTGCTAATAATAGTAGATATTGTTGGCTTCTAGGGAAGAAGTCTCTGAAAAGCATCTGTCAGTGTAATATCTCAAATGAACAGATCCCTCACACTTCACAGTATCACTCAGACCAAAATTCAAAGCTTGATTTCTGGGATCTAAATGCCAAACTGCATTTCTCTAGAAATTCAACAGTAGTTACATATTGGGATTTTGGACTCAGTTCAGATAGCAGCTTTCATGATGCTATTTACCCTAAAGCAAGTGATAATGATTTTATGCAAATTATCCTCCTACCGGCTGGTAAACAATACAATATTAAAGCACATGATACCATGTTTTTGCTGATCCTGACTGATCCCTTTTTGAGGCACTATTAACACAGACAACATTTTGTTTTCCCACAGGAGCTGCTTGGAGGACAATTAGTTAAATCCACTACTCTAATCATGTGGATTTGTTTTGGAGCAAGGCAGTCTCATAATACAAAATGCCTATTTCAGTTTGAGCAAGCAGATTTATTAAAGCTTTTACGTGCAGACTGTGTAGCTTCCACATGCAAAATTAAAATCCATCTGGAGCCAAGAGAAAATACACACAAACTAAATACTACAAGAGCAATAATATTACTAGCTCTCACGTCAAGCTTGCAGTCAGTGTAATATTTTATTGTTATTCATAAGAAACAAAATAATAGTAATACTTTCTGCTCATGGCTGGGTCCTGATATACTTCCATAGCAAAGGCCATCTTTTTCTACCAACTCTTGTGCCTGTTTTGCTTTCTGTGCTGGGCAATTTTAAGTCTGTGTAACCTTCTGCAAAACTGGGGCTGAAGATTTCATGGAGTCTAAGGAGCTGCATCTGGTATTAGAGCTATGGGACTGAGCCCACCCTGGGCTGAGGCCTCCTGGCACCTCCAGAACTGCCGATGGCCATTTCCCAACTCACTCCCACCACTCCACCATCTTGCCCTTCAAAAGTACTTCTTGCAGAATCTGTTACCCTGAGCCAGAAGAATAGTAAAACAGTCCATGTAATTATACTCCAGAATGACTTCATTCAGCCTGATTAATTACACAGGTGTAGTATCTAATCCCCAAGTTTGGAACAGTGGCTGTGTTCTAATTATATCTTCTGATAGCTTAATTCTCTCTTTATAGCCCATCTAAAAATAGTTCTTAACATTTTTTGCATTACCCTCCCTCCAAAGGGAAAAGTTGGCACCTATCACTAGATCCAACAATCACAATTACTCCAACAAGGCTCCTGGGCCCTGCTAGGGAATCCATTCCCCCAGGCAAGGCACTACCCAGCAATGCAGTGACAGATTTGTCCAGTCCTTCCACTGCACATAGGAAAGCTGCTCCTGGGAAGAGATCGGAACATCCGTGAACAGTGGGTACACTGGGTGTTGCTATTTCTCTCTTGGAGATGGTGGAATGATGTGGTCAGCCTGGGTAGCTTGAGCAGGATCACAGAAAGAATCGGTTGGGTTTAGAGGTGAAAACTTTCTGGTGTCTGGTTTTATCTTTACCTCCTAAGTGAGAAAACTGAGGCAGAGCTGGGATGAAGGCACCAGTAGCCATATTTTTGCATGTACTTTTTGACCTAGTCTTCATCCACATTCTTCAACACGTTTCATCCTTATGTAAACATACACATCCAGTAACTACACCAGCATTACAGAACGGTATATACAGGGACAGACAGTAGCATCTGTATAAGGGCTCTGACATACCTCTAGATGAAGATCTCCTATAGCTGCTACATAACCCCATAGGGACAGAACCACAACTGTGTGGAGGGTTTGAATGTTAGGGTAGGAGTACCATACCCAGAGGGGTTAAACCGCTGTCAGGGTTTCAGTAGTCAAAGCCACATTGTATGTTTTTAGTGGGAGATTAGGCTCAAAAGCAAAGCTAGGGCATTTGCAAACAGCCAACACCATTTATTGAGATTGCATTTTAGCTGTATGGCCATTATATTAACACAGTCCAGCAAGAAAGAAGCCGATTCAACCAGGCACAAATTAAAACTGCAGAATCATCAGGTCTGGGCTGTGCTGAGTTGCTGTGCTGAAAAGCCTGTTCCTCTGTGGGCTTTGCTTGGCATGCTGCTTGCCCTTCCAGTGTCAGAGCTAGTTCCACCTACCATTTTCTCTTTGGGCCTGGATGAAAATTATCAAAGATTACTTTGAGAAGTAGAGTGCTAGCTGCCAGATAGAAGTAAAAAAGGGCCTCAGTGCTTCTGAAAATGAAAAATATATGTATTTCCAATGTGGCTGTGAGGAGATTTTTGGGGAGTGTGATTGTCTTAACACAACTATGGTTTCCTTGGGGCTTTCTGAGCCTAGGTATATTTTCTTTGCAGCACCTTCAGTATCAGTGCAGCCCTGTCCCAGTGTGTATCCATTCTGCTGACCATTTCCTAGAAGTCAGATATGAAATCCTGTCAGAGACGTGCCCCTCAAGTCAATCGAGGCCCAACTTACATTTAGTGGCTTTATTTTTGTTCCACTCTGCCTCATTAGGGCAATTTACTGTTGTCATCTTTTTGTAATAATAAAAAGAATGACAATAGTAACATCAGAAACATCTTCAAGGCTGCCTGACAGACTCTTTCCACTATAAAACTGCTGCATCCACATTTCATTTTGACTCTCACATTTATTTCCTGCTGCATTATTCTTGGAGCTTACATCTATATTCTGTTCTGATGCAAATGACAATGTGTGATTTAGAAATAGCAGAATTAGAAAACAAGAAAAAAAAAGAAAAGGAACAAAAATACCTGGCTGAGACTAGATGTGGACTTAAAACAGAGTGATTGGGTGCGAAATATTGTGGATTAATGGTTTTAGATTTCCCAGAATCTCAGAAAATTTTATGAATCCTCAGATCTTAGACTGCACCCACATCACAACCCAGTGCAGGAGACAGAACTTTGGATTGAACTTCAGACAGCTAAAATTTCATGAAGTTGCTGAACATCGCAGTATTTCTTTAGCACTGAGCTCAAAAACAATGTTGAGTTTTGGGTACAAAACACATGAATCTGATACAAGATGTTGATTTGATCTCAAGCCTGTTCCTACACCAGCTTGCTATAACCTTTGCTTATGTCATGAACAAAACATTTTAAAATAGCTTGGATTTTTTTCCTGCTGATATTTATTTACACATAAGGGTATAAATACAGACATAGGTACAGAAAGCATCTTCATTTCATGTATTTACTTTCAAAATATAGAGTAAAAATATAGTTTTAATATTTTCCAGAAGACATTACATCACTATCACAAAACTTCAGATCCTTTTCCTTTTGCATTAACAGGAAAAATCCCATAAATGCTTTCAGGCATTAAATGTTTTCTTGAAACACAGGTTCACCTGCGAGGAGACCCACTGCAGATGCAGC
>VXAV01000984.1:316005-331005 GCA_013399715.1 Alectura lathami
TTTTCTTTGCTTTACATTGGATCTGAACATCAAAAAGAAGGTAACTTGGCAATGAACAATAAGTGAACTGTATTAAAGGTATGCTCCAAATAACTCCAGCAAAAATCAGGAAGAGCTGGCTAATACATACACATTCCTTTTTGTGTTTTTGTAGGCATCATTAATTGTCATCTGCTGTGTGAAATACCAATTTAATTGAAATTTCTCACTAATCAAGTGCATCCTTCTAATGAAGTTGCATGACAGTCATGTTCTGTGCAAAGTGCTACCCAATGCAAAATTCAAGTAAACACTTGAATTACTTTAAAAGCCTATTAAAGCAGATTTTTAAGTGCAATATGTGGCGATTTGCATTGTTACCCAATTTGTACACAAGCAGAACTACACACACATAGTCAGTGTGCAGATGCAAATTCAAAGCTTAACGAACCGGGTCCTGAAAACGATTCTTAACTGGCTGGCCAGCACATGGATCAATAACGAAGCCCAGAAAACCCTTCAATCCTGTATTGTCATTTCAAATCCAGACTTTAAGTGCTAATCTACAAGGGCTGTAATTTATTGCTTTATTAAAATTTTGTGGGAGTGATAAATCCACCCTCTGAACACTGAGGGTCAGATGCTGATGCTATGTATGACTTTTTTCCTGTGTTAACTGCGATGGCTTTGCTGGGCTATGTCATATCCTTGGATACTCTGATGTTGCAGCTAAGCTGGGAGATGAGCATGTTCCCTACCTCCATATGCTCCATCCCATCAATGGATAGAGAGAACTGCAACCATAGCAGTGCTTTTGATAAAGTTCTATGAGATTCTTCCTCAGAAGTAAGGCAGTTTCAAACAATTGTCGGCCCAGACAAGAGCTGCAGTTAGCAAAATCGCTGTAGTAAGGAGGCAGATTTTAGGATCCTGCCTACTGGTGTCTATTTAGTTTTGTTTCTGAAGAGGACAAGGAAATTATGCTAGCAGGGGTTATTTGAACTTCACTCAGTGTTTGCTTGTATTGCTGAGGCAGCAGAACAAGGGTAGAATCCTGTTGAGACCACCTAGGAATAGTCAAGCTCGGGGAAAAAGCCTGAACTAAAAAGCTTGAACTGTTCTGTTCTGTGTTCTGTTTTCTGTCTGTTTTCTGGGGTTTTTTTCTTTCCTTTTTATTTTTTATTTTTAATTGCTAACCATAAATGTTAAAAATAAGTAAAAATTTGTGTTCATCTAAATGATGTTGAGGGCAAGTCTTCAGAACAATGCCGAGCCAATGTTGTCCTTTTTTTTTCTGCATAGCCAGGAGGGTGAGGCTCTGTATTCCACCCCAAGAACATGTGAATGCCCTTGGTCCTTGATGTTGTTACTAAGAAGGATTAGTACATGGCATCTCTTAGGGTCTGGTCAGCATCACTCACCTATGCACCCTTCAAAAGCAAGAGCAAGAAAATCAAAGTCACTCTGTTCAAGAACATGACAACGACCTAGGAGGGTTTGAAGTAATCCAATGTCCAGAATACTTCCTCCTACACAAAAATCCCTGACTTTTTTCTTGTTTGCTTTGTTTCCTGTATTTTCTGATTATGGAAAGAGCTGTATTGCTTGTCTTCTGTCTGCCAAAGGTTTGTGGTATTCCAACGTTTTCTTAGATAATAACCTCCTTAATGCAGTCTGTAGTACACCCTTAATACTGCTGTAAAACTGAAGACTGGAAAAAATGTCAACAATAAAATTTGGCAAAAGTAGTTATAAATAGCACATGCACATACTCCTGCATCCCCACGTCAGAAAATTTTGCCCACAAGACCCCCATTTGTGCACATGGAAATCTTGCAAAGAGCCAGAACAGGTCCAGGAGGAGGTTTTCTCCCTAAAGCTGCCTGCTGATGAGCCACCTTCCTTCCCAAGTAATAGGAATGTCAAAGAGAAATTGACTTTGGCTTCCAAAATTATAAGCAACTATTAGAAAAGAGGAGCCCTGCTCCAAAGCATTTTAAAGATTTCATGAATCAAATATAAACATATTTGCTTTCATAAACAAAACTGCTGCATTATGTTCAATTTATCAAACTCCTGCTCCTAGTTAGCAAAGCCATTTTTATTGTCAGGTTGCAACATGCAGACAGCTTTCTCTCTCCCTTGCCGAAGGGCCTATCCTGCCAACACTTTCTAATGTGAATGGAGAAGTTGGTTCCTCCACAAGTGAAGTTCATATATGGGCTGAGTGCCAGATAATTACCAACATACAAGTAAGCTCTATCCTGAACATCTCCTGAATTAAATAATTTGTTACTGCCCAAGCAGTAACTTTGACAATTTTGACCACTACTACTATTCGTCTTGTACACTGTACAACTCCCATCACCAATGTGATTTATATAGGAATGAGGACTTTAGCTAGATATGTCTGTGACTTCTGTGGTTCACACTTCTGTATGTAATAAATGTTTGGTGCAGAACATGCTGCAAACCTCTTCTTCAGCTGAGGGCCACCTCATCACTCACTTGTAGAGACCAGCAGCCATCTTTGTGAAGACGTTTAACAGCTAATGAGGCAAAAGATACCAGATAGAGTTTTCAAAAGGTTCTGGGTTCCCAGCTCCCCTTAAAACATTACATTAGTTGGGAAGTAGTCAATTTTTTTCTTTTTAACTAGTTTTAATTTTATAGAAAAAAATAATTATTACATTATTTTTGATCTGCTTTTTCATTCCCAATAAGAAACTTGCATTTAAAACTCCAGTGAAAAGGGTTTAAGATGTTGGTTAGGCAGGTTCGTTTGGATCCAGACTGAGAAGCTGACATTATGCTTTAGTTTGTGAAGGCTATTCAGTGAAATTACTAGTTTGCAACACCACGCTGAGGACAATGCAGAAAGAAAATAGAAAATAGATCACTTATCATATGAAAACTTAGTCTTATTTCTTAAAAGTTTTACAGTTTAATTAAATCAAGGGTCTATTGCTTGGATATGAGAAAGTTCGTTTTTAAATGTACATTTTCTACTGAAGCTGCAGTTTCTTTGGAAATCAACAACAATAAAAGTTTTAATTTAATTCTAGCAAACAGTAACAAATCAGTCGCTAATGATGTATATCACTTGCTCAATTGTAATATCTGCCTGTAGGTGTTCTGACTGAACAAGCCAGAAAGGTATAATTGTATAACACTATTTCAGCTTTTACAAACGATGAGAAAAAAACAGAGCAAGAAACAGAGATCTACAAAACTCCTTAGAATTGACTCTAAATGAAATTCTGTTTATGTCCACATACTTCTACCGGTAGCGCACTTGAGATATATGATAAGGTAATGATAATAATGTCAATTCTCTCTTTCTTAGGCAGGGAATAAGATTACATAGATTTTGTTGCTACAGAGGCCTATCATTCCTGCAAAAGCCTGCACTGTGAATGAAATGGTATTTGCCTGTTTATGTGAAGAATGATGAAACTTTAAATGAGTCGTTGACCTTTCTTGAATGACATGTGACCTGTAAGATATCTGAGCTGTATATCAAGAGCAGTTCTTGAAAATTGCTGTCTGCTGGCCGAAAATAAACAATAAGATATCAAATATGGTTCAAAAAAAAATTGACTTGGTTTAACACTGGGGGGAAAAAAAAACTGAATTATTTTGACTCACCAGTCAGAACACATCAATTCATTTCAAATCATCCTTCATCCAGAGACTGGAAGGGCTACTTCTTGGCTTTAAAGCTGCTTATGTTTGAGCAATTGCTATTTACCAGAATGCATGCTTTATTTAAACAATAACCAGCAGTAATAAAAAAGCTGTAAATGCAGAGATTTTTGGAATGAGATGGATTCTACAAAAGGAGAGAGAACCTTTGTTCTTAATATGGGGGTATCCTGTTTGAGTTGAAAGGTCAGCCAAGAAGGTCAGATCTCTGAATGGGTCATTTGGGCTTTACTCCTACTCTAAATTTGGCCACTGAAGGACAGTAGCTTGTAATGTAACCCACATACAAAGTGTGAAAAGTCCAGGCTTTGTGGCAATTGGATTTATTAGGGGCATATACTCTCCCTGTCTGGCTGTGAGTTAGCTTCACTTGGTTAGAAGACAATGTTCTTTACCTCCTGGTTCTGTAGGACACAGGGTGCTGACTATGGATGGCTAATACACAGCTAATACCTGAGCAGACATCCAGCAGAGTTTTGTCAAAAATTGTGGTCTTGCAGGCTTTATTCTCAAGCTTTGTCCACATTGGACTTTTAAAACTTTTAAACATGTCTGACAGTGCACTAGTTTGCTTTTACTTTAGACAGTGCAATTAAGGTTACATGATTTAAATGTGGACTGGCCAAATCAGGGGCTATTCACAACTTTAAACATTCAGATAACTTTCTTTATAGCCAGTGGAGAAAGACAGGCTCCTCTGAGAATGATTCAGAGCAAGCAGCAAGTTAAATTGCTTCGACTCAGCACCTGTAGAGATCCTTGGAAGAAATTTGGAAGAAACAAAAATTATGGTGGGTGCCTAAAACACCATGGTAGGAATAGATTTTTTCCTCAGCCAAGGAACACAGTTTAATGGCCTAATGATATATACTGGATGCTGTGGGGCATCTTGGATAGCACTAGTCACCAATGCTGAGACAGCTAAGTTGATCCATATCTGTCCAAACCCAGTCCTGTAACATTCACCTAAGAAAGTTGAACAGATAGCTAGAAACTGGGCTCTTCTTAGTTGAAAACTCTATAGAGAAAAAGTTCCCACATTGTTACAATAGTGTTTTCACTCCATTTTTTACAACTATCTTCTTATTTGCATCCCCCTGAGGTATACTAGCATAAATATGGGACTTGTGAACAGAGGAGTAAAGACAAGAACAAGAAGAGCTGAACAGGAATAGACGAGACTGGATGAGAGATTGTGGCTCTTCTGAGATGCATCCAGCTGGAAAGAAAAGAGCAGTAAGGAAAAGCAAGCAAACAGTGGGCTAAGATGACCTAGGCAGACGGGTAGGTCAAAGGCCTATTGCCCAAATAATAATGTCTTAATAGCTCTGACAATTTGTATTTTCCCCAGGAATGGATTTCCTGACTTTATGTTATTTCATTGCATGCGCTGGAATAAAAACACCCATGGGCCTCCTCTGCTGGGAAGTCAGCAAAGATCTGTCCACTTCCATGTGCATTTTAATACCTGCCAGATGACGTGCAGCACCAAACAAAAAGCAAGCACTCAGCAATGACAGATGGATTTGTTGCCCCAAAGGATTTGGGATCCATAAACCAACAAATGGATTCACTCATCTGTAGAAGTTGTTTTTTCATCTGTGACAGCTATAATACAGATAACATTATTCATTCAAGGTAAAATCCAAACCAGCACAGGGACTAAACACAAATCCTATCATACTGTTTACAGAGAAGTCTTAAAAGCCCTTAATATGGGGCTTAATTATTTCTGAAGCAGTGGGTGGAGCAGCGAGCTGGACCTCAGTCTCAGCTGACCCTCATTAGAAAATTTACATTAACAATGGCATAAATTCAGAAAAGAGAAGTTTGCTTTAGAAAGGCCCTGAGAAGATTAACTAAATTCATGTGTGTTGTGTTAATAGTTCTAGAGGGCTAGCATCCTCTTATGGTCCCACACTTTCAGTTAGGTTGCAGACAGCACAGGATTGCAGGCTAACCAGGAGGAAGTTTCCTGGGCCATCCAGTAGATGGCTGGCATAAGGCAACCCAAATGCAATTTGGAAGAACAAAATTGTTTTCAGCTGAGCTTGGCTAAAAATTTGCCTCACAGTTGGGCTGAGGCTGAAAGGAAATTATATATATCAGAACAGGTGACTGTGCAAAAAGACAGTGGATTCCTGCTCTTCTTACTTGTTCTGGGATCTTAACTCTTCAGGAATCACACCATCTGGTTGAAGCAGGACACCTCGGCCGTCAGACTAAAGGACGTGTAATATCAAAGCTATGTATTCTCTTTAACACATCATTTTTTTCTTTAATACAGCAGCTACCCAGACTCTGTTGCATGGTGTGTTAAAATTCAGGTGGTCCTTGCCCAGAAGAATGTAAGCACGTGGAGCTAAAAGGGATCTCTAACTCAGTTGCCCTAACCAAACCCTTGTAGGTACCTAAAATGTAATCTGATAAACTGTCTGAACTCTCTCTTAAAAGTCCTCGGATTTTCTTGGTATTTACTTCTCCAAGAAGAAAGCTACTCCAGGTCCTTACTGATCAGGAATACCATCTGCCTGATCCAGAAATAATCTTTCTCCAATAAACTTTTACTGCACTTAGATATGGTGTGATATTTGAACATCCTAGAAATAATGCAATAAAAATAATAAACAGCAGCATTAATCACAATCAGAAAAACATGTATTCATCTCTCACTAGCCATATAAAATATAGGTAGGGCCTGTCTGGTTTTATTTATGTACTTGGGGGTTCTGGTATTAAACCGGGCTATTAAACACCAGGCTCTGTGCTGGGGGAAGACAGGGGGGCTACCTTTGCCATTCAGGGGTGGTCAGAGGGGTAGGAACAATGACCAGTAATTACCAGTAATAGACGGGCCATTAGTACTGATGAGGCACGAATGTCAGAGACCAGGTGCGAGTGAGGTGGGGAAAGGAGTGAGCACTAATTGCCCTATTCAGAAAATGTAAATGTGATCCCAGGGCAGCGGAAAGGCAGGGTACTAGCTACAGAGCACAGAGAAGGTATGGGCATAATAACAGGAGCAGACTCTCCAGCCTGGCCACCAAAGCCTCAGGAGATGGGAGTGTGGCTTTTCCCGAAGGGGGAAGCTCTGAGGGTCGTCTATCTTTTAATTTCATTTCACACCCTACCCGTTTACTTCACCTTTTATTTTGTTTTAGCCTACTTTGCCCCTTGCCTATTGTGGATACTCCAATCCCTGGAGGTGCCCAAGGCCAGGCTGGATGGGCCCTGGGCAGCCTGATCCGGTGGTGGCAGCCAGCCCACGGCAGGGGGTTGGGGCTGGGTGGGCTTTAAGGTCCCTTCCAACCCAAGCCATTTTGTGATTCTAAAATAGTCTGAGACTGCCTTTATTACCCGCAGCTGGCTTGCCCCTTTGCACAGGTTTCACATGAGCTATAGCACAACTACAGACGGTTTTGAAAACGATGGGAGACACAGGTCTACGACCCATACAGCCATACTAGAAAAAGTCCTCGTTACAACTGCCTAACAGCAATGCTCTCAGAGCATCCTTTGCCCAAAGAACCCTGGTATTGGCTCCTTAAAACACCTCTTATTGATAATAAACCACAAGGTTAGATTTGCCTTAGCTGATTTTGACTTTCTGAAAGTTGTATCTCTGGGCCCCCTTATTATGATTCATCTGGGCTGTCTCAGAGCAATGCTGGGATGAGGAGAACTGCCTCCTGGAAGTGCAGATCTTTCTTGGGACTACAGAAGCGCTTTGGCTGCCTGGAAAAGAGTAGAGCAAACAGCTGGAGGTGAGTGAGGAAAAATCCCTTCCTGAAGATAGATGTGACAGTGTAAATTAGACGACTAATTTTAAGCGCTCAGGTGTGTCATTTCTATCATTCTTATTAGACATGCATCAGACATAACTCCATGGTCACAAATGATCTCTCCCACATAGCTTGCCTACTGCTCCTGACACCTCTGGGGTTGTCCTTTGAGCTGAAGAACCACTTTGTTTGGATTTGGACTTGGCACTGGTTTAGCTACACCAGTCCAGACCTGCAGATGCAAACTTTCAACAGAGAGAACACCCGTATTTGTCTATCCTACTTTTAAAGTCTGCTTTAAGGGAGGAAAAAAATGTCATTTATGAAGAGAGGCTGGTGGGGAAGAAATTCTCGGTGACAAATCTCTCCATCACTTGCATTTGGAGTTGTAATCTTGTGTTACGCACACACTGAGCACTCTGCCTATATCCAGGACTGAATCTTGGCCATTTTCTTGTGGCTGTGATAGTAGATTCCGCATCTGCGTAGAAGAACAGAATGAAACATTTCTTATGAGGGAGTTTTAAAGCCATCTACTGCCTGTTGTGTAGGGAAGCTATGTAAATCCTGGGAAAGCTGGATTCATGTGGCTACTCTCGTGTGGCCACAAACAATTTCAACTACAAGCCCTACAATAAGTTGCCGTTACTTCTCACTTTTAGGCATTAGGAAGCACTGACCACTGAGACTCACCAAAGACTGCTGCAGAAAGAACTCTGTGAACTTGCTCTGCGTGAACTTAGGGACTGAGCCTGATGCTTGCAGCTGTTGTGTGGCCCTTTGGTCCTTGGCCTTCAGGTGGGACTAATGGTGTGGCTACACCCAGAGTATGTAGGGTACAGGCTGATTTCCTTCTCCCTTCCTTAGAGCTCATGATTAACTTGTCAAATGGCTCCCCTCTGTTCTTCCACTTCTGTTATCCCATGGCAAGTAGCATCTTGCTCCTTCGTCTTAATTCTTCCTTCCAGGCTGGGTGATATGGAAAGTACGACATGCTCCTCCATATCGGCTCTGTCTTGTGCACTGTTTGTGCAACACATTGCACACACACATAGGTGTGTAGTAGACTTATAAGTGCAGTATTATTCATGTCATTTCTGGAGGACTAATAAGCAATGGTGCATGCACATGAAAACAGAGCAAAGAGTGATATTTCACCTACGGCTATATATCTTCAGATAGCTATTTTCAAAGTCTAACAAGATTTCAGATTCCAGTAGGAGGGACATATTCCAGCCTGCTTCTTGAAATAATCACTGTAAATTAATTAGTTGTCCTTGAAATTCTAATCTAGCATGTGTGTTGAAAATTAACAGGAACATTTTCAATCTGGAGAAACACACCAATTATCAGAGTTTAACTGGTGGGAAGTTCTGACTGCCCCCTCCTGAAGCATAGTATGCAAAATGCCAGCCTACAGCAGAAGAATTTCTGTGCTATATCTCTGCTCTGATACAACCTATGCATGTGTGTGCACACAAAAACACACACACAGCCGCACGCGCTACTGATAATTAGAAGGTTGCAATGTGTTGCTGGCTCTAATCTCCTACCTGTGATATCTCTCTTATTTATTACTGAAACACATCTGATCTACTACAGGCAAATAACTTCTCAAAACCTGCCTTTGCAGCTTGCATTGCATTCTGCTTGCTTATTTCTATTTCCTTTTCACAAAAGACAGAAGACTCAGAAGAGTCTGCCTTATGATTTTAAGTATCTTCCAGATGGCTGTGAAAAGCAGATGAGGAGTTTAGAAAAAGGTTCCAGGGTATGAAGAAGGATTTGTAGCACTGAGGAATATGTACAGCTTGTTATAATAAAATGCTTTAAAACAGAACTCTTACAAAAGCAGGAAAGAAAAGGAGATAGCAGGGGAAAGGGTAAACTGCATTGCTTAGTCTTTACACTGCAAGTCATACAACGGCAAGAAGAAAGATAACTGATGGGTAGTATTTTAAGGCATATTAACCCAATTACAAGTATATTTTTACAATCGTAGCTCCAACATTTATCACGCTGCATTTATTAGACCTCTGAGCTAGGTTATGTCAAATGAAATGCTGTGAAACTACAGCATTTCATTAAATTGCTGCCGGAGCAGGGTATTCAATCCTGATACTCTAAAACCACATGATTTTATCAAAATCTTCGGAAATTGAAGCAATCACTAAAAGGTGTCGGGAAATTAAAATGTTCTGTCTCAGTGAAAGAGATACACTCCTTGTAACATATATCAGTGGGTTTTTTTTTAAAGACACATTACTATGCAGAGAAAAGGCATCAAATACAGGAGACATAGTAGATTCCAGAAAAGTCTAGCTGCTGCCATTTTTCATACTTAAAAATAGGCTGTAAGGGCAAAGAAGCTGAGTTTATTTCATATATATTTTTTTTCTTATTCCATACCTGATCCTCTGATTGATCAGATATCTGCATAAAAGAAAATCATGCAGGATTTATAGACAGTATTGCAAAAGAAAAATAAATGTTTTCAAGCCTAGTTTCTCTAAAGTTTGACATATTTTATGTCCCTTTTAATATATTGAGATCCTGCGTTTGGCCTTGCAAACAAACGTTCTGGGGGACCACGGAGGATTTTAAATGGTTCTGAGTGCATGAAAACAAAGAGACAACATATTTTGCATCATTTCTTAAGGAGGTTTTCACTTAAAATGCTATGTTTTCATTTATCAATATATTCATTGATTAATGAGTATTTTGATCCTTCAGCTATGGGTGCACAAAGATCCTGGCAAAGAGACATCTACCTGATTCTGTTGCCTTACATATTGCCATTTAACAGTGCAAAATGAATTCAGAGAAAAATGAAGGTGTTTCAGAACAGAAATATTTTATAACAACATGGTAGTTACTTTAGTCTGTGAGGAAGCTATGCTGGTGTTCAGTGCTATTTAAGACATCTTAGGGCACCATGAATTGTCACGAGCTATAGTTCCAGAGGGAAATGGGTCTCCCATGGCCCCTCCTTCCTATCTGTTAGCCCCACATGCTAGCAGTGTTTCAGATACCCTGGAACATCTAAAATGGCATTGCATACCTATGCTCAGGCATCTAAATCTCACTGTGAATATCCTTCCAGATCACAGAAAAACAGAAAATCAGACCTCCATGAACTACCTCTACTCGAAAGATTGCTCATAGCAATGCCTGATGAGGCCACAGAAAGCGAAGGGGGTTTTGTCAGCACTTCATCCCCGTAATCTGACTCTGTTCAGTCATTCTCAGGGGTGGTCAAGTAGAAGTGTATGGTGCCTAATTCTGCAGCGCAGCCGTGCAGGACTGACCTGGCTGGGACAACCCATATGGGAGAAGCAGGCTCCAAAGAGCTGCTCATCGCTGTTGCATGAGGTGGGTGCAGAAGACCTGGAGTAGAAGAGTCTACGTTGTGCCCTTGTGCCTCAAGTGCTTCAACACCTGTAGCACTGCCAGGGTATGCCCTGGGGGAGAGCACTTTGTGGTAGAAACGTAAGAGAGGAAAGAAGAAATTGTGCCTCCTGATTTTATTCTTGGGTGCTAACAACTGCTCTATCACACGTTGCTCCTGTAAACAGCAACGGTTTTCTGCAGATCATCAGTAATGTTTTAGGAGATGATCTGGTGTTACAGGTATAGATGAAAGCAACAACAAAGACCACTTTCTGCCATAACGTTTGAAAATGTTACTCAGACTGCCAATATCTCATGACTTCCATTTACCACTGAGTCAAATTCAACCTTCTTGACCTGTTCAGCCCCACCTATAGTTTGTTGCATCAAAAAAATTTCAGTTCCTCACTGCTTCATCAACATTTTCTTTCAAAACACCTCTACACCTCCTTCTTTGCTGCCTTTTACATGTGTAACACTGTCCAGGAACCAATCTATGAGACCCCCACAGTATCATCCAGTCATTTCCATGGATGCATCTGTGCTGAGGATGTCCAGATAATCAACTGCCCAGTGATGACTGCTGAACTTCAGAAATAGCTGGTGTATTTCATTATTATTTATTTACAGGATGGCTCTCTGGGCTCATTACAGCTCACAATTTGAGCTGTAAGTTACCTGTCTTAATGCCAATACCCCTTTATACTTCTGTCATACTCCCTAATTTTGGAGGATGGGTGGTGAACTTCAGGTTGTTCAGGAAAATAAAACGTCAGATGTGCATTTCCAAATCCCTTTCTGGGAAAATGGGATACTTCAACACTACCACAGTACAAAACTAACAAACATTAACAATGTGAGAGATCACTAACAATATAAAATTTCACTGATTTTTCAGAAAGCCATAAAATAGTCTCAGTGTGACATGTATACATACATACATCGTTGCTTTTACTGCTATAAAAATAAACAAGTTGTGCTTTGGTGTAAAGGCAGTATAAACACAGTCAGGTAAAAAACAGAAAAAAAAAATCAAGTTGAAACAAAGATACAAAAAGAACGAAATGCCACTATTATTGTGTAAAGGTCATAAGATTTTGTAATTGCTTCCAGACTATTGTACTAAATTTTATCTCAACTGTATTTGCAGAGGCTTTACAAGATCCATCATTTTGAAGTGATGCCCTGGCCAGGACTACCAGCATATACCACGATGCTGTGAAATAAAAACAACACTTGTGAAAGCTGGGAGATTTGCATTTTTATTGGACAAACAAGTCATCTAGTTCAACAAAATGGAAGAGGAATTATCTGAATGTTTCTCCTCAGTTTTGTCTACTATTCCACATTTGAGCTTGCTATCCCATTTGGAGGTGTTCGCATCACAAGTCCCGTAAAAATAAACTACGGCAAACTATTCAGTTCATTGCTATTAGGGGTACGTTCCCTGCTATTCCTGTATTTTAAACAGAGGTCAACTGGCTCACAGTAATTATCAAATTATTGATTTACTGGGTTAAAGCCATTTCTGCAATTGCTTTAGAGGTTTAACAGTGCTGGATTTCTTCCGCATCTGTACTTGGCATTATCCCTGATTGCACTGAATGAAGCCACACTGTGTGAAAATAACAGTAGTGTCAAGGCTACAGCAAACAAAAATTAACACTGTGCAAGTAAATACAAATAACACCCAAGTGGCAGTCCCCTGTGGACTAGTCTTTTTCACACAATTTATTAAAAGGTGGCTGACAAAGTTAGCCTTTTAGCATCATTCTGCGTTCCAGATTAAGTGCCGCTGGTAAAGCAGGATCAGGTAACCAGTCCCCAGGTGCACTGAGCAACGAGCTGTGGTGCTGGAGTTTGCTCTCTTTAATGAACTGCCACTGTATAATGAGCACAGCAAAGAATTTAAAGCAATTTGCTGGAGAATGCCTGTAGGAAGAGCTACCTATAACATGGAGAAAGATCTGTGGGATCAGAGGAGAGAGCTGCCTGGGGAGTTACAAATTTCTGACTTCTAAACCTGGCTCTGACTCTGATGGCCAAAGCCCACTGAATGAGCCTCACATTAACTTCTGCCTATGGTAGTGCTTCCCCGTGTTAATTAGGACTCTGACAACAGAAGCACTGAAGATTGTCACACGGTCTTCCCACAACAGCGAGCACAAATAACAGGAAGGAAGCTAAAACTGAATCAAAAACAAAATACTGTGCACAAAACTATGCTCCATAAAGATCAGAAAATGATGCTGGAGATATAGAAAATGAGCCCATAGTAAGGATTTGGAAGATCCAGCAGGGAAAGAACCACAGGTAATATATGGTTGTGACTTCTGCCATCACATTTATTTCCTTGCAGACCAACATAACCTCCCAGTACTGCTCATGCTTACATGCTGTAGGGTGAGTTTTCCTGGGAGCAACATAATGTCTTGTGTTAATAAAACCACAAAGTTCCAAGAAACATTATTTTGTATCTCTTTTAAGTAATTTCATTTTTTTTTTCCTCCAAAGGCAAGAACCCAAATTCCCTGTTAAGAACCCAGCTAGAAAAGGTCTGGATTTTTTTTGCACCTACTGGGTGTGGGAAGTCATTGCTGCTGGTGCTCCTCCGTCGACTCACTGAGCCTCACAAGGCCCTGAAAGTCAAGTGAGTAGCATTTATCTTGTTCACCTCATAGACTTGCCTGAAGGGAACTAATCAGGTGGATACGTATTTCACATGTGCACATGTACGTATGTGTATATATGAAATTTAGGCTCTCAACTGATTGCTCAAAACCAGAGACAAAATCATAGAATCATAGAATCATAGAATGGCTTGGGTTGGAAGGGACCTCACAGATCATCTAGTTCCAACCCCCCTGCCGTGGACAGGGCTGCCAGCCACTAGCTCACTAGATCAAACTGCCCAGGAACCCATCCAGCCTGGCCTTGAACACAGCCAGGGATGGGGCATCCACAGCTTCTCTGGGCAGCCTGTGCCAGCGCCTCACCACTCTCTCAGGGAAGAATTTCTTCCTGATGTCCAACCTCAACCTCCCCTCTTTCAGTTCTAGCCCATTCCCCCTTGTCCTACCATTATCCACCCGTGTAAAAAGTCGGTCCCCCTCCTGCCTGTAAGCTCCTTTCAAGTATTGGAAGGCAGCAATGAGGTCTTCCCAGAGCCTTCTCTTTTCCAAGCTGAACAATCCCAACTCCCTCAACCTTTCCTCATAGGAGAGGTGCTCCAGCCCTCTGATCATTTTGGTGGCCTCCTCTGGACCCGCTCCAACAGCTCCACATCCTTTCTGTACTGGGGGCCCCAGGCCTGGACACAGCACTCCAGGTGAGGTCTCACAAGGGCAGAGTAGAGGGGGACGATCACCTCCCTCTCCCTGCTGGCCACCCCTCTCTTGATGCAGCCCAGGATGCCATTGGCCTTCCTGGCTGCGAGAGCGCACTGCCGACTCATGGCCAGCTTTTCGTCAATCACGACGCCCAAGTCCCACTGCTTCGGAAGAATCGTTCTCCCCTGCTGTATATTTTTTGCTTTGCCTTGGTGCTTGCAGTAGCTCACCTCTGCCCTTGAACAGCCCTGCCTGGAAAACATTTTGACCCCATCCCAGCAGAAGAGAAGTGAAAATGCCCCCCAGGGGCAGGTAGGCAAGGCACAATTCCCTGATGCTCAGCAGTAGTTAGCCAGCAATCTTCTATATTAATCTACACTCCCTCCATTATTGCTCATGCCACACTCCCCCGCAGTTATAGGGAACCACTATCCACCCTTGACCAGCTCCTGGAAAGCTAGCACTGACAGATACAGCCCAACACATGCCAACGGAGCACTTCCATGCTAGCTGAGCCTGTCATTTGCAATTAGAGGAGCCTCCTGAAAATGTCCTGGACAGGCACTGCTGGTTAGCCACTGTTCCTGCCCAATGCACCCAATTAATCAGTATCTAGGGCTGCATCCACTTTCCTGCATCACTCCGTTTCCCCGTTCATAATCTGATCTCCAGCAGCATCAGATGCAGTACCTGCATCGGGTTAAAGGAGCAATACAAGTGGAAAGCACGTAAGTAGTGGGATATATAGGTGTTCCACTCACAAGGGAAAGACTTTTTTCTGTGACCTGTTTTGCCTGCATCACGTACAAAGCTTG
>VXAV01000984.1:336005-368853 GCA_013399715.1 Alectura lathami
GGCTTGTGCAACGAGCAGCATTGTTTAACCTCTGCAGATACAAACACATTTTCTACTGCCTACAGTAGAAATTTTCTTTTCAAAATTTTCCAGCCTGTTTATTTTAAAATACAGCATTCCACTAATTCTAAGAGAAGATTGTTACTGTCATTTAAACTTTAGCCATTTTTGCTATGCTCTGTTTAGAAACAATGCAGAATTATTTTCACTTTATAAATATGGATTCTCTTCAGCACTTCATGACTTGGTAACAGCTAAGACAGCAGAAACACAAGAATATTAAGATAATTAAGTATACAATTAGACATCTCTTTAAAACTGTATTTTCACTGTTACATATGTTATTCCAAGAAGATCAGATTGTCTAGATGTATTGAAATCTAGGGGCATTCCAAATATTTGTGCTCAAGAACATGAGGATAGGAATAGGATAGAAACATCTGCCATCTGAGTTGTAGAAGACACTATCAGCAAAAGTTTGAAAGACACGAGACTAAAAAGCCAAGGCATACAGTTACTAACATGGGAGTGCTGTGTGCATTATTTTTAATTAACATCCTTCTGTGTTAACCACATTTCTAAAACACAACTGTTCGTTTTTTCAATACTTTTCACCANTAATAAAAACAGTAAAGCTCTATTTTCCATGAAGTTGCTCATTCACTGCATATTTCCATACTTCCCCATTCATTTTTATTGAAATCAGGCAGCAGTCCAAGAGCCTCACGTTCCCCTGAAACAGGGCAGACATCCTTTAACCTGCATGTATCACTTTGTGAGGGAGATACGATCTCTCTGTTCACTACAAGACCACAGTTTTGTTAAGAGCTAAAAAAGACATGGACTCATTTTCCCTTGAAGCTGCTGCCTCGAAACCAGTAGCGAACCGAAGCCATCACTGCTGCGAACCAAAGGTCACGTTGAGAAAAATGAAAGCACATGTGAATAGAATAGGGCTCCAGAGCCACACCGACAAATTCATTTTGAGGCTCATGCTATCTCTTTGAGGGTGTGCGTGTATGAGCAGTCTCGAGAGGACCGTTAACAAATATCTCTGAATTCTAATGTTAGCACTGCTGCAGCATTATAAACGTCAACAGCCTGATGTACAGTATGGAATATGAATTTCCATTAGTGAGAGATTAGATCCTGTTTTATACTATGAAGTTTGTTATCTGCATCCCATCTTAAATTAGGAATGACTGTCTATACACAGCAACATGT
The DNA here is from genome assembly GCA_013399715.1 of Alectura lathami. NCBI lineage: Eukaryota > Metazoa > Chordata > Aves > Galliformes > Megapodiidae > Alectura > Alectura lathami. The sequence goes on from VXAV01000984.1 coordinate 337,230, forward strand.
AAAACAGCAATATATATTCATTCATCAGATTAATTGCAGAGCATTTCTCAATTACTCTCAAGTGGGGAAAAAAGAAACAATGTCCTTTAGCAGGAATGCTCAGAGTGTTCTGTCACTGTAAATAACAATATGCATTTACGGAAATACATATTTATATTATGAACTGGGGATAGAGTTTTAACTGACAAATACCTGTTTTTGTATTGCTTAAAACCAGGATAGTTCAACATCAAAAACTGGAGAAAGGAGGAGAATAAATTTCCCACACATACAGCAAAAAAATCTTTTTGTTTTTTTTTCATTAATTTCATTAAAAAAAAAAAATAGCCTTTTCCAGTGAGACAGAAGAAACGTGGTTGTCTCTTTTAAGCTTGGGAGAAAACAATATTTACTGTCACAGCGCAGGCATTCTGCAGGCAGTGAACAATGAATGCTTTACTCACACAACTGCCCCAGTATTTGTAGACATACTGCTATTCAATTCCATGGACTAGGAGGGCAATTAACTCATCAATTGCTCACCATCAAGAGCAGAGACTTTAGAACACAGAGCAGAAATAACAGCACTTATTTTTTGAAGAAAGTTGAAGGCAGATATTCATTTGCATTTATATTGATATTAATCTTTTGTTTTGCTTTGTTTCATTTTGAGAAGAACTATAGGCAGCATATATCTTAGACCAGTTCTCATTGTTGCAGTCTGACTTTCTTCATGAAAAGAGCATCCTCCAGGCTGTCTTTTGCAATGAGTGTGTATGCTGTGTCAATGGGTACAGAGAACTGCTTAGCATGGCCTCTGCTTTCAGAGCTGAGGAATGCTTTCAGTCCCTGCAGTCAATGGCAGAAATTCAGTACAAACTGAATACCTCTCTAAACTTCTGAACTGGAAGAAAAATGAACGTAAAAAGTACATATTTCTCAGAAATGCATGCTGATAAATGCATGCTGATAAATTAGACAGAGACATTTAAAAGTGACCCAGACTTACTATAAAGGACTACATGCATAAGCTCCATGTCAAATTCATAATTTCTTAAAAATGTCTTGACTTGATTCAATGCTTACAAGGGATAAGTCTTTTTGTCTGGTGTAAGCGGTTCGCATGGGTAATTAAACTTGCCAGAGCACTCTACTGCTTTTCTGCTCAGAATGCTTCCAGTGTTCGCCTCCAGTCACCAGACCTTGGTGTACATTTCACCTGAAGATCCACCAACAGTGAGAAATTACTTCTGTACACAAGTGCTTGTTACTACAAGCCATTTCTCTTATAACCTTTTCTGGATAAATTAGTAAATCGAAATTCCAAAATATTTTCCAAAAACTCATTTCCCAGACTTAAGTCCTGTTTGCAAACTTTTTTTTTTTCTGAAAACTTCCAATTTTTCCATTGTTGTTTTCTAAAAGTGGCAAAAAACACCACAATTTTCTCAGCAATAAATTTAAATCTACTGAATAGTTGCAGAAAGAGAAATGTCCCCTCCTGAATACAGTTTTCCTGGTCAAAACCTCCTGTTTGCAGCTACATTTTCCATTGTGTAGGTCAAACAGGTTTTGATCCATTAGATATAGGCTACACCGCTTCTGTTTAGTGCTACTATTTAACTACAGTCACATAGATCAATATGAAATATCTACAGAGTCTTTCATGCCTTTTCTAGGAATCTCCTTACTTATGGTTCCTGTCATGTAAAATATTCTTTTCTTCCTTTTGTTGTTGTTGTTGTATCTTTTCAGAAGACAAACAGAAAGGAGAGAGGCAAAGAGATCATGTAAAATGTAAGCCAAGAGGACATGGAGAATAAATATTTTTTATCACTTCATTTCGTAGCTCTGTTTCATGGTTGGTCAGATGCAAAATCCAAATGGTATCAAGTTCTTCCTGTGTGATATTTTAATCTTCCTCCAAACTCTAACTTGCACCTGGCATTACTTCACCATCAAACATCACCAAAACCCTGTTCCTTCCTTCTTTCCTTCCGTCACAGCCACAAGTGAAAATGTTCAATCAGGTCCAGTCCAGAAGTAATCCCTAAATGACTGTAGTGACCAACTTTCAGGCCAGCACTTCCCATCTCACACTTCTAAGTTTTGTCCCAGTGACAGCAGGTTCCTGACTCGACTTCTAACCATTCTGCTCATTCCCATCTTTTCCAGTTTAACCAATCATTACCTTGTGTCAAATGCATTACTGAAGTCCAGATAGATGGTATCTAAAACATTTCTTTTGATTAGAAAATCAGTTATCTTGTCAAAGGGAGCTATCAGGTTAGTTTGGCACAATCTGCCTGTGGTAGACAGGAGACAGATGGTAAGATGCATAGAGGGAGGGAACAACAGGAAACCCATACACAGTGTTGCTCTGCCTGACATTTTCCTTCAAAGGGCATAATGGCAGCGGGGCTCAAGGAAGGAGAGATCTGAAGGTGACGAGTACAATAGTGTTTTTGAGTAGAGGACTTGTTCCAAATGAGAATGCTGCAATGGGGAAAAGCAATGAACCTAGTGACCACAATTACCAGCACAGTTGTTGACTTGTTGAATGATGAACAGCATGGTCAAGGAGAACAGGAAACACAAATATTATTCATGTTTCTCATAGCAGGAGAGCTAAGGAATCAAATGAAACTAAACAAAACAGTTTTCACTTCACATAATAAGTAATTAAAAGGGGAAATTCATGGAGGCCAAAAGGTGAGGCCTACACAGTTTATGCAGCTAAGTGGAAGGAAAGTCCACCAAGAGCTTTCCAACAGCAAGATATAACTCTGTGTCAACAAGTCATGTGGGAAAGCCTGCTGGAAGCTACAGGTTACTCTTCTCCAGCAAGCAGTTTTTGGTCTGCTTATTTTCTCTTAGAAGTGTGTGTTTGTGTTGTTTTTTGCTTCTTTGTTTGTTTTTTTCCTAATCTATTTTGTGGTAATAGATTTTTCTTCTCATTTTGCACCTGTGTAAATGCTCAGAGATCCTTGAGACCTCCCCATGAATGCCAGACCACCTTATATCTGGATTCTCTTCCCTTTTATCCCAGTAACAGGTCCACGAGCCTCAGGCAAAATGATCTACCAGGGCAATCAGTGATCTGCAAGTTAAACCCTGTTCTGCTCTGAACAGCTCCTTGGAGGACACTTGGTCTTGTCATGCCTACATCATATCATGGAAGAACCCATGATGAATTATTTCCACTATCTTACTGCGATCTTCTCTTCCTCTTTGAATCTACATCAATCATTTATGAAAGTATTTTTTTCTAACTGTGCCTCAGGGGCCAATGAGCCATGGTCACTTTGCGAATGAGCACTTGAACTCATATTCCCCAATTAGTTTTATTTTATCCATTAAGGATTAATGTCCAAAAGCTCATTGGCTGGTAAAATGCAAATACTTTTGCCTTGACAGGAATGCCTAAAAAATTATTATGAAGTATATTCTATGAGGTCCCAAATGATTAGCAGTAGCACTGTTCTCTAGGACTAAAGACTAGCAAATAATCAAGTTACTATGCTAAACCAAACCTGTGTTGTGCTTTGATTTCTATTTGAGGGTTGTACACAACTAATATAGTGCAGTAATACTAAAGCACTATTCAGTAAAACCCTGAGCAGTTACCATTTACAGTATATCATAGTAGGATGACAGCAGGAATGGTGGGAGTTCATTACAGGGACCATGAATTGTTGGAGGTAATTTAGATTACAATTTAAAGTTTAATTTAAAAATCTATCAACAAATGTGAAAGTGCTCGGGGAACATTTTAAAATGCACTTTAATCTCACCAGCACAAATAGCTTTTCAGAGCCCTAAACATCATCACCTGGAAAAACAGTAAAACTTTACTGCATCTTTAATTAAATTACAAACACAAAGGATAATTAACTTTTTTTATTTTTATTTTATTCATGCCATTGTTTCCCTTCAGAGTCAATATCTTCAAGTTGCAGGAACAGGATGTTATGAAGAAGTTTACAGCCTGCACATTCCCCCAGGATATTATTGCATCAAACAGATGAAGTGCAGCACACGCGCATGCACACACGTGCACAGACACACGCACAATCGACAGAGGTGCTGCAGGCCGACGACGATGTTCACCAAAGCATGTAAGAAAGAAGCTGGGTTCGAAAAAAGAAGAAGGGGAATGAATCAATCAGCCAGCCAGCCGATAAAGGAAGGCAGACTCCGCTGTCCTCAGCATGTACTGCAGGGGCCACATGGTTCATAAAACGGGACAGCTGAGAAATTAAAATCCAGCCTGCTCAAGCTGGCCCCTTGCAGAAATGAAGCAATTCGCTCATGCCCAGCACTACCTTGACTTCCAAGGCCTCATCATCTCACCGTTTTTCTTGGCATTAGGGATTCAGATGGCATATATCTTTCTTCTCCATTTTACCTCGTAGGGCTGTAGAGCTCACTGGGTTTCTCATCACAAAGCAACTGCATAAACTTGCCAAATTCTTAGTGCACAAGACACCTCTGAGATATTGTTTTATCTTCATTTTATGTTCAACTTGAACTTGTCGAAGTTCAAACCTGGTTTGTGCTGAGGCTATAAATATTGTCTTCAGAAAGGCCCAGTTTGCTCACAGTGAAATATAAGCATTAGCATTTTCTTTAAAGAGGTTTAAGCCATTTTTCCATTGTTCTCACATATGCAGCCAGTTCAGTGCCATGAGCTGCGGTGTGTGTATGAGAGACAGACAGAAAACACAGCCAGATGCTGGTAATTGCACAGCTTAAGCTCCAAATCATAAATGCTTGGTGTAGCACTGGTTGGCTAGAGATGGGCATACAACAGGAACAAGAAATGACTCCAACATGATGGAAAGATGTTGCCTGGAAAATTTTGTACAAACTAGGAACAAGATCTTTAAGATTGTTGATGCTTTCAAGGAGTCTGAATTGAGTTCATGAAAAAATCTGAAGTCAGGCAATTTTGATAAAACCCTTCAGTGATCATGTTTAATTTTCCCTGAAGCCAGCAGGACTACTCACCTAAGGGGAATAAATAAAATAAAATCTGTTCTCCTTCATCATCTGTGATTTTACTCCAGGATTTGTCTAAAAAAGTTCTGATTAAAAGTGTAGACTGCAGTTTGGTGATACCTGGTCTAACTGCTGATTTACTAGCATCAAAAGAGGCAGTCTCATTTCTGACCACTTCCACCAGCTGCAGATCCAACTCCAGCCCTCATGTATGTATTTGGTCATAAGGCATTGAGATAAAGAATTTGCTAAGCCAGCAGAAAAACTGTTTTACTGTTTTTTTTGTGTTTTTTTTTTTTTTTGTATTGGTTTTCCTCCAATCTGGCAAAGAATATCATCATAGAAGATGCTCATGCAAGTATCAAAAAGAGGCAGGATCACCTGGAGTAGGAAGAAACAAGATAGAGATTGTCTTCTTTGAGCTGCAGTGAGACATTACATCATTTCAACTCTATTGGTGAAACAGCCCCTCTGAGAGTTCTCTTTTGGGGCAAAGTGCTGGCCACAGGAGACTTGGGACTGTAAGCAGACACATAGCCTCTTGTTTGGTATCTCTGGGAACAAGGACTTCTGGGCTGGCTTTTTTGTTACATGATTTCATCAAAGGCAGAGTTCCTCTGTCAGTGATGCAAGCCAAACAGCTGCAAAGCGGTTTCAAAACAGAAGTATGGCTCACTAATATGGCCACATATCTTCCTTTTCAAAGGCAGATGGCTTGAGACAGAAGCAAAATAAATGTGGACCTGTCTGCAAAATACAGTATAGACACCTAGAGAAATGGCCGACTCCATCATATTTTTTTTATTTCCAGAGTTGTACTGCAAAGCACTGCAAATTTTGGCTAAGAGCTGAAGTCAAAGGAATAAAAGACAAGACCATATGTGTTCAGTTACCACAGGACTGAACAGCTTTATCAAATCCCTATCACGAGCCTTTGCTGCCCTCTGTACATGAAGGAGTTAGATGCTCAGGGCACATATATCAGCATGCAACTTTGAGAGGCACCAGCACTCCTGGCTGCTCCAGTCCTGCTCTGCCCACTCTGCTCACCTCAGCAATAACCTTCAAAATCACCCAGCAATTTAGACAGTCTGCACAGCACCTCACACAGAGAGAACGGCGTGGTTCTGAGAGATCCCAAAATAAAAGGGATGTGCCTCAAAGACAAAGCAATGTGTAAATATCCAAAAGGAATATTGGATGTGGGGGAGACAGGAGATGAAGGGAAGGAGAGGGGCTGTTGTCCTGTGAAAATAAGTGCAGAGCCTCATTGTGTGAGCTGAAATAAAGAAATGAACACAAGAAAAGAAAAAAGGAGCACCACACAAACTATATATCATTTTAATTAAAATCTACTATCTGCTAAATATATGTACAGCTGTTGGATTTCCTCAGCAAACTGATTCACATAGGTTTCATGAGGACTCACAGATAAGGAATTAAAAAAAATAAAATCAAGGGTTTCTTGATAACTAACCTGAAACCGATCCTCTTTCGGGAAAGTCTTTATTTGCTGTAAGTTAACGTGGGGAGGGGGGTGTTGATCACAGAAGACAAGCCTCTTAATTCCTTTCAAATAAAATGAGCAGGCATGACACGGTGCTATCACAGAAGAGAAAGAGCTGCCTGTGTGTATTAAACGTTAGTGCTTTGCCTGCTTAATTATTGGTTAATCTAGCAATTTAGCATGCTTCATTTAATTCTAATTAGGAGAATTAATAGGCAGGGAATAAAGATTTAAATAGACTGGCACAAAACAAAACTGAGACTTAAATCGCTCCTAGAAAATGAAGGTGTTTTTTTTTTTTTTTTCAGATACAGTTCTTACAGCCTTATGTGTCTCTCCTCCACAGAGCTGTTGTCTAAGGGAAGGTCTGGGTCAAATGGGTGATTCTAAAATATCCTAGGCCCGCTCCTCACTTGGCAGTGATGACCGGAGCCATGCAGATTTACCCCACAGCCCAGGATCAGGTTGTTTCTTTTTGTTCCTCTGTTTCTCTCTGCAACTGGACTTTGGGGTTTGGCTTTCTCTTCTGAAAAGGACATATGATATGGTAGGAGATTACTGTATTATTTTTATACATCTCTCTCACTTTCTGCCTTTTTTTTTTTAAGAGCACTGAGGGTGGGAGATAATTTAGTAGTGGCACTGTCCTCAGGAGTTACACACCATTCATGTTAAGTGATGCCTTAACTCGTGCAATTGTAAATTATTTTATTCCTTCCTCAGTCTGATGCCTTCTTTATTTTCTCCCTCCTGGCGAAGCTTTGGGGGATGAAGACACGCTCCTTTTCCACTTCACCAGCTGGCTGCCTTCCACTCCTGCCGCCCCCAAATGTTACAGCCTGATTTGCATGGTGTGTTTGTCTTTGCTAATCAAGCCGCGTACTCTGACAAGTCCTACGACATTGGACATGGCTGTTCTTCTAATTAAGGTGCTAATTGAATTAAATGGCTGCGGTAATGAGCAGATGAGCAGCATAAAAAGTAAAGAGTCAGATAGGCCAATTAACAAAAGAGCTGAGCATAATTATAACATTTAAAATACATGCAGCTCTGTACCAATATTGTTAATTGTTACAGGGGAATTTATGATAATTGGCTCAACAACAGGCATGCAGGCTTAACCTGGGATGAAGCCTGTAATTAAAAAAATGATATTCAACAGAAAATACAGAGCAGGGATAATTAACGCTTGATTTACATAAAAGATGTTTGTAAAGTAAAGCGGAGTGCTGCATAAATGCTTCACCAAATATGAACTCGACTGCACTGTGGCATTTAGCAGCATTATAAATGCACGAAAGCACAGCCCAGCATTCAAACCGAAGCATGGGTCAAGGCTGATTTTCAGACCAGGGCATCCCTTACCACTTTTTGCTAGTGGAGTTTGAACAGAATGATGATCCTTACCTTGTTCCTATTTAACAAAGCTACATCTGAGCCATACCCATGAATGCTGCTGTACCTGGAAAAAGTGCTTTCAGCAGCTTCAGCTGTGCTGCCAGCACAGCTGCCTGCCAGGAAATCTTTCCGTTAACACAGTCCTGAATCTCCAGCAGGGGCTCTATTAGCACAGCCAGAGCCTGGCCGGCACTTTGCTGCGGTCCTGTCCGTGGGGCCACGGCAGAGCAGTAGGAGCCATGCTGGAGCAGTCTGGGCCCAGTGCTCTATTTGTACCTCATGGATTATCTTTTTTTTTTTTTTTTTTTTTTTTTTTTTTTTTNTCTTTTATGTGTTGCCTACAGAGCTATGCCCTCCCCTCCTCTCTTTCCAGCTCTTTCCAGTGAGTCACCAGATCCATACACAGCCTCTTTCCCCTTCCCTTTGCCAGCACAGCCCACAGAGGTAGACATCAGTCTCAGTTCTCTCAGGCCAAGGAGGGACCAGGAACTAAATCTCCCACAGCCGAGCATGTATGAGAGAACACGTCCCTTCCTGCTGTGTTTTCAAAGCATTGATGCAAGCATTCACCCACAGCAAAAGGTTTAGGAGTAGGAGTTGCATGCATGGAAAACCTAGAAGGAGGGACAGGATTTCGGATACACCAGCGTGTTCAGCCCCTCCTACAGGCTGGCTGCTGAATTGAGACCATTCCCCTCCTGGCACATCGGCTGCTTGGGACAACATAACAAACCAACCAAACAAACAAAAACCTCACAGGACTGAAACACCCTAAACCTACCCAAGCAAACTTCTGAGAGTGCTCAGCTGTTTCTTGTAGATCCACAGACACTCGCCCTCAGCCTGTAGACCCTCAGCAGGTGGAGAACAGTTCATTACAGGATGTAGAAGTGGCCCAATATCAGCTGCAGCAGATGCTAAAAAGCAAAATACCATCTATATTTTCCATCAGAACTGGAAATGGAGAGCTAACCTTAACAATTGGGTGCTCCTCAAGCTTGTTGAAGGGACATTACAAATCATTCTGGTGCAAAATACCTTCTGACACATGCTCACTGCCATCGTGAGGTCAGTACCTTCAACTCTGAAAGCAATCATGTTTTACAAGGCCTCTGTACTGCCACAAAAATGTATGCTTGTATGATCTGAGAAAGAACAAATCAGAAACTCCTCGGTTATAGGAAGTGTATTTTGCAAGCAGATACACAGAACCAGTGGGAGATACTTCAGAAAAGTACAAAATACAGACACATAGGTTTCTATGGACTTTTAAGTTTGTGCTTCAGCTACCACTTTTTACCCCTGCCAACCCTCTGTCTGTAAGTGCATATAGCATTATGACAATTAGTGGCTGGATGCTGTAATGCAAATAAACACATTACAACGTTCATCAGAATCACGTTTTGTCTAAGCTGTGATGTGCTCTTTTTATCCCCTGGGCAACATCAGCGTTACAGTGATTTTTATAAAGCTTGCGGTTCCCAGCTGTTACTGCTGCAATGTCACAAGCACTGAAGGGGTCTGTTGTGAAAGGGTGACAGCCAAACCAGCAGGGAAAGATAATTTCTGTGAGATCAGGAGCCATCATTAGCCAGCAAGGGAAGCTGAGTCTGAGAGTACGAAACATTATGAAGTGAAGCGTAGAACTGGGAGGAGGAGTAGCTGGGGCTTTACCAGCATAGATTTGGTTTTCTTTCTTTATTCTCCAGGCCAATATTCACAAACCTATTTAGTCCACTACTTCATCCCAGAATCTGACTCTTCACAGAGAAAATTAGGAATTAACATGGGTACTATAACCGAAGCAGTTTGTACTCTGTTGTCTGCAATGCATCACTGGACTGTTAAATACTGTAACAGACTCATTTTTCCTAAAGTCTCTTTGTGGGTCTTTGGCAGAGAAAAACAATGTGCTAAGCTATCTTTTGATATACATGGCACTTTGGGATACCTTGGATGTGAATAAGGCAATAGAAGATTAAATTGCTAAACAGAGATGTTCACAACTTGGAAAATTTATGTGTACAGATTAAAATTATCCTTTTTTTTTTTTTTTAATATCTGCAAATGTGTTTAAAAACATGTAAAAACATATGACCTTTCCTCTTATCTTGATGCTTTAGGTTCCAATCCTGCATATGCATAGGCACAAATGTAAAATATAATGGAATAGCATAGAGTAGAACAGAATAGTTAAGTTGGGAGGGTCCTTTGAAGATCATCTAGTCCAACTGTCTGAGCAGTTCAGGGCTAACCAAAAGTCAAAGCATATTATTGAGGGCATTATCCAAATGCCTCTCAAACACTGACAGGCATGGGTGTGTTTATTTCTCTTTATTTTCATGGGGCTAATCACGTGGGCAAAGTTGGGTGTGCGCAGAAGTACTTGAGAAATCAAGTCTCGATCAATTATGCATAACTTTTGCCACAAGATGTACCAACTAGTAAAGCAAATCATCTTTATACTGACAGCACTGACTGCTGCATGACCATGTACATTCTGAAACCATGCATTTACACAGCTGTTCTTCCAGCGGAACTTTAAAAATAGCCTTTTTACAAAACTTCTACACTAATTGTACTTCCTTGGCTTGTAAGCATGAAGTAGTATTTTCTAAATTATGATGAATCAGTATATATATAATGCTTATTCATATAGTTCTGTATGTTTCACACAGATGGCCAAAAAATCACAGCAAAACTCACTGAAACAATGGAACTCGTGCCAGAATATCCAAAAGCAAAGTAGTAGTCAGTCAATTGTTTTTGTTGTTCAAAAATCTGTATAATTCCATAGTTTGCACAAAGTTTTAGCATAACCTTCATTTCTTTATTCATTAAAACTTTTTGCTAAGTAGTAATTGGACAGATGGTGTGAGCTACATGGTTTTTTTTTGCCATGTGATATTTATCTGTTTGCTGACTTCATGATTTTACATTCCCAACATAAATGGTCAAATATGCATACTTGAAAATCAAATTTATCTAATATTCTTTCTTTTGCCAAAATTGCAGGCCATATCACTGAGTCATTACGAAAAATATGCTAAAGGTTTTGACCAATAAAACATTTGTGTCCTTGTATGAGGGCTGTAAGCCTAATCACAGATGTAATGAATATGCAGGAAGAAACAAGAGATAAGAGGTAAGTCGCTAGAGAACTTCTTTGGATATCTCACATAGGTTTTTGCTCAACTATTTTTTCCATCATTTGCCGTGGTTAGAGATCTATGCATCACAGACATTTAAAGGTGAAGGGACATTATAATTTATCATGAGATATGTGGCAACCCAATAGTAGCATAGGAAACAAGAAAGAACTGAAGTACAATCTAAACAGAGCACTAGTACATCTCCTCTAGAGAGACGTTCCCAAAGAGAACATATCAGTTCAGCTCAAAATCTAACTAAATTATGCAAATAACTGTTTTGATTTTATTTTATTTTTTTAAGTATCTTAGCAAACTCAAAACTTTCCCACAACCTACTCGACCTACTTCAATTTTGCAGAGATTTAATTTTCTGTTTAGCACATAAAAGAATTTCCTGACCAGTCGGGCTTGTGATGGTAAAGTCAGTCCTAGATATTTACTCAAATGTTTGCAGAAACAAGCTAAAAATGAGCAAAAGGTTATTAAAACCAGGACTGAATATTGACTTTTACCATATTAATCCAGTTCTAGCAACAAATTCAAGATAAGTAACAGCTGCTCATCCATGTATTTATTACACAAGGAAGACCATCGTATGTTTCACCAAGACCTAAACATTTGTAGAATCATAGAATCCTGGAGCTATTAAGGTTGGAAAAGACCTGTAAGATCACCTAGTCCAACCATCAACCTAACACCACAGTATGCCCACTATACCATGTCCCTGAGTGCCACATCTACACGTTTCTTGAACATCTCCAGGGACTGTGACTCCACCACCTCCCTGGACAGCCTGTTCAAACGCCTGACCACTCTTTTTGATATGAAATTTTTTGTAATATCCAACCTGAACCTCCCCTGGTGCAACTTGAGGCCATTACCTCTCGTATTAGCACTAGTTACCTGGGAGAAGACGCCGACCTTTCAGGTAGCTGTAGAGAGCAATAAGGGCTCCCCTGAGCCTCCTCTTCTCCAGACTGAACAGCCCCAGTTCCCTCAGCCACTCCCTATAAGCCTTGTGCTCCAGACCCTTCGCCAGCTTGGTTGCCCTTCTTTGGAGGTGCTCCAGGGCCTTGATGCCTTTCTTGTAGACATCTCAGTGGCCAGCCTCTCCTAGAATAAATGTACCCTGCTGGTTAATATTTGCAAACTCCCCAAAGTATGTGTCAAAAGAGCAGGCAATGTCAGCAGAGTTGACAGCAGTATCATTTGACTACCTGTGCCCTTTCAGATCTACGGGTACACCCTCCTTGTACAAATACATAACACAGGGATCTGCACCACTGAACCTGGTGATGGGTCTACAAAAGAGGCAGTCACCATTTCTTTGGCTGTGCCAGAAAAACAGAAGGGACTTGGTACTGCTTTCTCCAGCAGGAGTTTGCTCAGAATTGCCAGCCTTAAGAAATTCAGTAGATTGGACACATGTTCAATCAAACTGATAGCGAGATACAATGAGTTAGTGGATAAAGTCATAAGTCTCTGGGAGCAGATCCTTTAAGGAAGCCATAATGCCTCTTGAGGTGAGATCCCAGTGAGGTGACAATATATCTTCATAGGCTGCGCTGCAGCAGGACAGACTTGAATCAGCAAAGATCAGAAAGAATGCCCACGCATTTTAAGAAGAACAGATATTTACTGTATGTTAGGGAGCAAGTCAGTAACTAGAAGGTACCGTGGCTTTAATGTGGGCGTCTCACTTTCAATCTGGGTAGTACATATTCTGCCCCAGCCCAGGTAGGCTTCAGGTTATGGTCTGGTCTGTGTGGATCAGCAGGATATACCCCTTATATCAACTTCAAAGTGACCTTAGTTTCTGTGCTTTAAGTACATCAGCGGCCTGGTTAACTGGCTCTGAAAAAATGCCATGAATGAATGAAGAAAGTAAGAAAAGACCAACACTGCCGAGCCATGGCCCAGCCTACAAATAAATGAAAAAATCTCCCGTAACAGCAATGTTTAAAAATAAAAACCCTATAACTGTAACCTGGCTGTATAATTTATATGTATTGGGAATCTTTCAGCTGGCCAGAGATGCTATAATTATACTATAGGAATCTCACTATGAATTTGGCATATCAGTTTTGAAAACATGCCCCAGGGTTTCCAAGCTGCCATAATTTAACTTGAGCAGTAATGGAATAAATGCAATCTAGATACACGTTGCTGTTCTTCAGCATAACTACTTCTTCAGGCAGATTTACCATAACACACTCTGAACAGAAAAACTATGGCTCATTTACAAATGTAATTTCAATTGAGGATAGTTTTCCAATCTTCTTTCATTTGAGTCTCAATTGAACTTCTTCTCCTTTTTGATGGCATGATTAGACATTGTGAGAGCTGTTGCAGATTAGTCAAGCACAGAGAGAGTAAATTGGGAAGGATGTTTTATCAGTGCACGTCACAATATATGAAAGCAGATGTGTATGCTCTGAGCTGTTCCCTCAAATTACTGTTATGGAATAATTTAGCCCTTTTGATTCTCACAGATTACTGCTTCCACTGATCATGCTGTCAAAATCAAAGTGAGCACTTCATTCCGCTTTTATTCATGCCAGATCTATTTTGCTTTCATAATGAGCAGATATTACCACTGCACAAAGAGGATAAAGACATTCACAGTGATAGATAGGCGAGAGATTAAATGGGATCTTTATGACTTCTTCAGCCATCAGTTTTGACTGTGCGATAAGACGAGTCGAGTTGGGCACTGATTTGTTCTTTATTGGAGCCAATATTAGCATGAGCTTACCAGTGCACAGTCTGATAAAATCCATTTAAGGTGGAATCTCTATAACAATTCAAGAGTTACAAGAACTTCTCCTGCAAAATGCAACCTTTGTCAAGGCAAAATAAGCCAGTTGAGAATTATAACTCCATACTTTCTAGGATATTAGTGAATTTATAGTACTTAAGGGTCTGACTTAAGGGTCACATTGGGATTATCAACACTCCTTGAAGCCACAGATTTAAACCCTTGCCCTCAAATGCCACTTAGTTTGCTGTTGCTCTGAGGAATGTTTGGGCAACCCCTTAAAACCAAGCCTTACCTGATCTACCCAAGTTTCAGAAGTTGTACAGCACTGTTTCCTCACTTGGCTTGACCAAGGCTTTCTACCTACCTACAGTCCTGCTGTGCACAGTTGAAATTTCTCCCACTTCACCTCCAACCTGTAGGAAGAGCAATGTGACATGACTGTAGCTTGCAAAAAAAAAGTCCCATAGAAACAATACCAGACAAGTTAAAATGTATTATAGGCAAATTTGAACATGGGGGAACTCAGAGCAAACTAGGGAACTCCACTGGGAATCCAAGACCTTTATAAATGAAAACTGTTATGTTTTTATTTCTAATATCTCAAACTGGCTTTGGGGGGCACATATTTTTCTGGCAGTTTTGCTGTTTCTCATTCTAGCAGTGTATTTCAACATAAGTATGGAAGGAATGGCTCATGAAACGTGATCTGCTGCTGCTGTGGGCACCATGATTGCTATGAAAATGGGATGTACACTTCCCTCCCTCCCTGTTCTTCACTTTGAGACTGCAGGGACCCAATGCAATTGCTCAGCTGAAGATCCAAGCACAACTTTTCTTCCTTGGGATGTTCAGCCAAAGCTGAAGTCTAACTGAATTTGTTACTGCTCCACCCCTTGCAGAGAGACCACCTTGCACTCTCTGCCAGGTTTTCTTCATAGGATACCTATGAGCCTACCTATGGCTCTCTCTACATGTAGAGACCACAGCAAGGGCTCTGCAAATCTCACATTCCTGTGCAAGGCTTCTAGTCCATCCCAGTAGCTGATATTATGTGTTTCTTCATGTCAGTCAATAACAGAAGCATGCTTTACATCTACCAAATCAGTAAATTAGACTTCTTTTTTAATCAAGTAGTATTTTGTTTATTAATTATAAACAACAGGCCCTTGTAATTAACCATCTTATATTTTCTCCTTAATGTAAGTTCTGATAAATATTTGATATTTTGACCAAATTTACCAGCTATTTTTTGCAATTCACAGGTTTTCTGAGGAATAAAGGTCTGATCTTTTGTTTTGTGTTAAGATAACAAGAAATCCACAGTTCTGAGAAAGCAATTGATGATTTCAATTAACATCATTCCTTTCGGCAGACAATGCAACCCCAAATATGCACGCAGTGCCCCCCACCACATAACACCCCAGATTAATATTGACAAATGACAACCTTTTCTCATTCTGCTTTCTATTACCAATATCCTGTTGGTAAGAGTCATAAACACTTTTCTTGTGTTCATCCAGGAAAAGACAACTCATCCGTGCTCTTAAATAACTGGGGATAGATGACTTTGTCTCCACCCCAGTCAACACTGCTGACCAGAATCAAGGCAACTTCAAGATACACGCCCTTACATCCAGTGGTAGCAGCTGCTTTAGAAGTATATACTGGCATAGAAGAACTGATCAAGAAAAAAAAAACATCAAATGGGTCACTGCACCTTGCCGTACCTTGCCGTGCACACCTTAATTTTCCCTAGCATGTAAAATTAGTCTTTTCTTAGGTAATCAGGGAGTGAATTAATAGAACACTTTAAAAGAATTCCATAGTGGGAACATGTATGGGAATTAATTTTATACCGGTGAAAAACTTCTTTCTTAACTTGGCCTGGCTTTTACTTATTTGAAAGAACACAAAAGGATCCAAAATATGTGGTTTACTCATTTCTTCAGAAATCCACATATGGCATAAATGCTTCGGTTGCCAGGCCCTCTTAGCAAGAAACTGAGGAAGATTCCCCAGTTATATAACCCCCAGCTATAACCATTGTGGTTATAGCAAGAGGCTGGAGAACAGGAGTGAAGTTTTGGTTCTGTTGGGAAAGGCACTTTGGTCTGCATCTTAGTGCCTCAAGTCTTATAATATATAATATATCCTTTCTTATTTCTTTCTCTTTTACTTCCATTTTAAGTTCATCAGAGAAGCAACTCTCTTTAAATGCCTATAAAATCAGTACCACCTTTACAATCATTACATATGTTTTGGTATTAGGGCATTAGTAATAATGAAATGTCAAATGTTATGATTCGTAATGCTGGCTTTCCTGTGAAGACACACATTCCTGCTGTTCACACATGGTTTCGGTTAGTGTTCCTCCAGACACACACACATGCGTGCACCTTTCGGCCTCAGCAAACTGGTATTTGTTCAAACTGGCTACAATATAAACATAAGAAAAGCTATGAGAATGTGAATGATACCTTTGTATACATGTGAGCATCGTTATTTCAGACAACAGCTGTTGTCATATCTCCTCCTTAACTTCCCATTCTGTAAAATGAGGATGACCATAATTATCTCATCGGCATGGACAAATCAACCAGTCTTCAAGAAATGCCATAAGAGCTTTGTATGGTTTGCGCTACAGTAGCACAAAATATGAACAGAAAGATGCTAAATGAATAATGCAGCAAAAGCAGTTAGCACAGTACAATTAAAACATCCAGTTCTGGAAAAGCAGTTGAATGTGAAGCCTGGGGTATCACAGAACCGTGGAATGGCTTGGGCTGGAAGGGACCTTAAAGCCCACCCAGCCCCAACTGCTGCCGTGGGCTGGCTGCCACCCACCAGATCAGGCTGCCAGGGCCCATCCAGCCTGGCCTTGAGCACCTCCAGGGATGGGGCACCCACAGCTTCTCTGGGCAGCCTGTGCCAGTGCCTCACCACCCTCTGGGTAAAGAATTTTTTCCTCACATCTAACCTGAATATGCCTTCTTATAGTTTAAAATCAAACTGTATAAAATGTCAGTGAGTATTTGATACAGCAGTCAAAAACGTGCCTGATATAAAGCATTGCTGTAAGTGATCATAGTCGTAGTAGATGTCATTAAATATGAAAGTGTGATCTGTGTCAATGTTAAGGTCTCAATTGACTTATTCTATGTCTGCCACCCTTCACTGTATTAATTACCACCAGTAAACCATGTTATAGCTTTGGTGTGTAGTTTGTGGGTACTTTGCATAATTTCATGAATTTCTAAACCTTACACAAGTGGTGGAGCCTGGCATGGGGACTGTGCTGACCACCTTCCCAGACTTCCACTGGGTGGAGCGATGCCAAGTACTTGGGCACTGCTTCAGAGGGAGGATAGCAGCCAAGGGTGCAGGGTGTCCAGCCTCAGGAGTTTTCATGCAGCTGGCCACAGCACTAGGAGAATCACCTGTAAGACAGGCCACCGTCAAAGGCATTGCCACGGCCACAGCTGTGAACATCTGCATTAACTAAAGCTTAATTGCAATGACATTAAGAAATGGTAATGATTCCTGACATTAATGAATTACAGACTAGAGCCATTCTCAGAAGAACGTTCTTATCTTTACTAAAGTTACCTTAAGGAGCAAAAGAATCACATTAAGAAGGAATCTAACAATTATTCTAGGTAAAACCAGGCTGCTCAAAATAAAATATCACACTGAAGGATTAGTGGCCTTTACTGCAGGTAGGCATATGCTGGATGCTGAATGCTATACCCAATCAATACAGTTTTTTCTAAACTAGATCTTAAAAAGAGATATTAGTAAACAGAAATGTATCCAAAGAGCACAAAAACATAACTTTCATGGAAAAGGAACTGTCAGCATACCTGAAAGGCCGATAGGAAAGGGATAGGATGAGTTATTTTTGCGTCATTTTACACTCCATAAGAGCTGAAGGCAGAAGAAATGGGAAAATATGGTATTAAGGGTTAATATAAATATTTCTGGTACTATAAATGTAGCTTTTCATTCAAGTTTTAGCCTAAAAGAACCATTAAAGTCATAAGGATACATCAAGAAGTGATGCAAAATTGATCATGTCGCCTAGTGTGCTTCCTTTATAACAGAGGTAAGATGTCTGGGACATAAAGTGTTGGCGAGAAGAATTGCTTTTGTGCTTGTGTTCATCAAAGAACTAGCAAAAAAAGAATGGACTAAGAAAGAGGAGGGTAGGAACATACACCAGCTTCACGGCCCTTTAGAATACCCTTAAGAAAAAGGAAGTTAGTCACTGCCCAAATGTTATCTTAGGGAGGTTTGGAGTGACGGGGAGTGACAGCAGCTCCTGTTGCCTGGCTCCTGCCCAACCCAGGGACACAAGACAGTGCAGCCCTTGTACACGGAGTGGAGCAGAGGTTCCCATGGCCCAGTTATTTGTCTCCTACCCTTACAGGAACAACCTGCAGAGCATTGGTGAAGAGCTAAGGACAAAAAGCCGCAACAAGGGATGCACAAGCAAGGAGTGTCCCTGTCTGGAACAGGCACAGGCAGCGACAGGGAGAAGCAGACACCACCAGAATCACCAGATGGAAAGGGATGCCTCTGCCTTCCCTTTTTCCCTCCTCTTTGCAGCAAACATGTTACCAGAGGCACTTCCATCACACCCAGGAAGCTCATGTCCCCAGAGAACCAGGGGCTGAGGGCTGTGTGTAGGGCAGGCAGATGCCCAGCGATTTTGGGCAGCAAGGCTGCCTAATAGAAGAGCAATGGATTAAATCTGCACTGAAGATTCTCATGAAGTTGTGTGAACATTCCGCTTTTAGGTGAATTTGCTGCCATTTTGGGTTTGGTAAATTTGCTGTGCCTCTCACAAAAGGCAGGGGTGATGGACAGCATGCAGCTACCAATCATTCCTCTCCATCCTCAGCTGAGGAGCACGGGCAGACGGCTGTAAGCAGCATTGTTTAGCTTGCATTTGAATGACACTTTGGCCACTGAATAATATCTCCTGTTCCCTGATTTAAGATATTGTCATGGTTTAAAATTTTAACAGGGGAGGAATAGAGTCCCTGGTAAAGTCAAAATGCTTCACAGAACTAGAAGATGAGGGAAACAAAATCAGCTGCTCCTGGAGTTAAATTCAATGGCAGTAAATCCCCTTCTTTTTTTCCAGTAGTTTTTTCCAGAAATAATTTACAGTCCAAAATGTTTCTCATGGCATACAAATCAATCTGTATTGAGCCTGCTTGCCATTAGAGAAGGCCTATAAAGGAAAAAAAAAAAAAAAAAAAAAAAAGGAAAAGGCTCTGTAAATAAACAGTTTCACTGTGACACATTTTTCTCTTTGAAGGTGTTTGTTATTTGTGTCGTTCACAAAGTTTAAATAAATGCCTAGGTTATCCTTCTGATGATGGTCCCTGCTTTGTAAAAATGCTAGTGGGCTAGCAGGGTGCTTGGCATCGCCACAGAGGATCTGGGTCTGGAGTTGTGTGGTTGTGCTCAGCTTGGTCCTGAACTCAAAGCAAACAAATTAACACAGTGACAATTAACACTAGCAAATGGTTCCCGAAACAAGCCTGTGCTGTTTCACCCCAGATTCCAGTCCAAAAGAAACTGCCTTTGGTCCAAACACTGTGTTTTAAATACTTTGATGAAGTTTCCACCTTAAGGATTGCAAGGAGGAAAAAATAGAAAAGCAAACTGCAGAATGTAGACTGAAGTACTTGCGATCCTTGTGACAAATACTAATGTATAAATCAGCAGCCCAATCCAGGCCCGGGCCGCTGATCATGTTCTTTGCTGAAATGTCACCTGTTCCTATCTAACGATTTGCATAATGCAAAGCTTCTCACTCGTAAAATACAGATTAAGAGGGGAAGCAAAGAGTCATTCTCGAACCATGGAGCCATTTCAAACGGATAAAAAAAAATGCAGTCTTTACTATTAACCCTGTTGTAGCCAGCCCATTTTCTCCTTTTTTTTTTTTTGCATTGGAAAGGATAGCTCCATTTTGAAAGAGAATAAATCAGATAGATCCTTTGCCTTTTTATTTGTTTGCTTCAATTCTCTTAGACTCTCAAATTCAGCGTGAGCGGAAGTTAAATAATTAAAGCATTTAACACTGGAACTTTCATGAAACATTAAACTGGTCTCAAGGAGCCGGACTGAAATGCATGGGCATCAGTCAGCAGATTCCCAACAACTTCAATGGAGTAAGGCTCTAGTAGCCATTTTGGGGAATTTTGTTTCTTGTTTTTTCCCCCATACTTTTTAATTTACAATAAGGCATTATGTCTAGCTGGCAAACTTCTTTCTGTGCACCACTGTGACAAGCGAGATGGGATCATGTGCTGATGCCACCCTGCCCTGCGTTTTGTCACCTGCAGAGCAGCAGCAAGGGACTTTCAGAGGAATGGGTTTTATTCTAGCACACCCCCTCCAAGTCCATTAACCTCTAGGGAATGGTTCAAATCTTATCTATTTTTTTCTGGACCCAAACAGCAAGTTGTTGAAGTCTCCTTGCTTTCTCTGGCAAGAGCGGGGATTTAATACGTCATGCCAAGGTTTCTGCACCCCGCTGAACTGTTTCTTCTGGAAGGCTGCATTTATTAGCCACTGATTAAGCAGTTTCCAGTTTTCTTTCTCGAGATTACTTATTCCCAGGGAAAATAAATAAATAAGCAAACCTACCCGCAGTAAAATGCGGGTAAATCGTAATCCATACACTGTAGCCTTTTCTCATCATCACACCTATGAGCAGGAGAAGCAACCATGCTACTTGCCTGACTAAGGATTGGGCCAATTACTTCAGGATGATGCAGAAAGCTTTGAACTGTTAAATTTTTATGCTTATTCAGAGATACTTTTCTGATGACATAAATAAGAACAGAAGTATGAGTTTAAAGGTAACTAGAATTTTTAAGAGACATTGGAGAAGAGGGAGTGGTAAACTCATAACATTTCAGGTCACACAGAAATAAAAGTTCTTACGTGCTGCTGGAAGATGAGTTTAGCCACCAAAATCAACAGTGATTCCTGTAAGATGTGAGACTCGTGAAATGTGCTTTCCAGAAAATCTCCCGCGTCCATCTCCTCCTCATGTCTAAGAGGTAACCCTTCCCACAGAGCTCCCTCCCCTCCTTGCTACTTGTTTTCATAAAACTTCAGAAATTTCTGATGATATTTCTGTCTGAAATTTGAATTTCAGTCAAGATTGTTCAAATCTGCTGACACTGACACGCAGAACAGAACTTCACAGAAACAAGGCTGAATATGGGAAATAAGGAGATGTATTTGCTGAGAAGAAACTGGGAAGGGAACATCAGAAGAAAATGAGAGCATTTTACACAATCTGAATTATAGATCAGGTCAAAGGATGGGAAGAATATTATTATTTTCTCCTTTCTTTGTCTTCTCATGCTATGGTTGGATCATCTTTCAACACTCAATCTAAAAAGAGATGCTTTCTGAAGTCAAGGGCAAAAATAAAGACCTCAGAGAAAAGTAACGTGAAAGAGAATCTAACTAAGTTTGAAGATGGCCATAAAGACTGTCAAAGTCCTGTTGCTTTGTATTATTTTTAATAAAAATAGGCACAACTCCTACACAGACATAGACAAAAATTACTGAGAACATTTTCCTTATCTTCTTCCTGATACTTCTAGTGTACTGATGCGGCAGGAGGTAGAGGAGGATGAGAATCATGCCAAAGAGAAACAGCCTCCCATTACACCCAGACCTCTCCATCCTGCATCACTTTTTTCTGCATTAGTAATTCTTTTCTTGTTGTCATCTTTACCCTTGAAAATCTGCTGGCAGTTCACCCCAGTGTGCAACCTCTTCCTGGAATCTATATCCTGACCAGCAAGGGAACAGACTAGATGGTCTAATGGCTCTTTTCCATCTCACAATCTGTGATTTTTGTCTTTGTACAGTACTTCATTCCCTGTTTCCCCTTCCATCTCCTTCTGCAAATTGAGACTGGCTGTGGGGAGCTTTAAAAGAGAATGAACTGTCACTTAAACTCTCTGCATCACTCAGTCATTCTTATAAATGGGATCTCATATGGGTTTGGCTCTGTCAGAAAAGCTAAGTCTCTCAAAATTTCTCAGTACTCAGGGTGCGCAGAATAAACTACAAACAGAAGGTTTACCCACTAGTATTTTTCTTTCAAATGTGTTATTGATACACAGAAATGCTTGCAGCATGCACAGGAACATACATGCACGAACATGTACACACACAGAGAGCCTTCAGAAGCTTCAACATTTCCAAAAAGGCAGCAGCACTCTCCAGCACTTTCCATAAAAACAGTGGTAATTTTTACGTGAGTGTTTGTAATGTGTAAAGAAAACTGTTGGATTCTGTTGCCTGACCTGCAGTTGGCATAAGGTTCTGTATGCCAATGTCTTCTCTGGAGACACACTAAATTTTCAAATCTAAATTTTGTTCAAAAATGTCTTAATTTCTACTGCATTTTTAGGATTACGAATGCTATAGAAGAATTCATTCTCAAGATCCATACTGATGCACTTTTTAATACAGACTCTGCAATGCTAACTCTGTTCCTCCCACTGCTGAAACTGAGCTGTCTATAGCCATACTCCGGTAGCGCGGTCCTCTTAAATTGATATCCCTCAGCTTCACACAGAGGCTACCACTCAGCTGACCTACCAGCCCAGCAAGGTATGAAGTACACCTGGGCAGGAACTGTGCTGTCAGCTGTGTTGCTGACTCACTGATAAGTTCTGCTCTTGGATAATCACTGGTAAAGGAGCAGTAAGTATTCACTTCTGATGGGAATTACCAGGCTCCAGAGCAGTAAAGAACTTAAAAAAATAAGGAGCAGAACAGGGCACAGGTATCTTACATCTTTTCCATCCTTTTCCTAACAAAAGAAGTAGACTTTTACATTTTCTGCAGAATTATGTAATAAATTCTTTCCTGTTAATATTCTGCTGATATTTCTAAACCCTAAACAATAACCTTAATGATATACTGATATTCCTTAACTCTAATGCTAAAAATATCATTGCCATACCTCAGTCTAGTTTCATCCTATTTAATGTGATACCTAGGATTGTCATTCTTTCTCCACATGTATGCATCCAAGTCAAGCATTATTTTGCACAAGCTGCATACAACAAATAATAGCAATAAAATTATTAGTGGCTGCTGTGCTTGAGCTCAAAGAAAAGGTGAGCTGCTTTCCTACTCTATGGAGAATTCTATTAATCTTTAGGGAAAAAAAATGAAAAACAGACATCAGAAGAGAATAAAATGGGTTTTAGTTTCAATGGGCATTATCTGAAATACTTAATAACTCCAGTATCACAACTCTTTGGTTATAATTCTGTCCAAAAGAATAGATGTGATATGATCATTCTCTCTCTCTTTTTTGACAACAATTGATCAAGAAAAGTGAGTGATTTTCCCCTCCAGTTCAGTCCCTCTGCTTCTGTCTCTTCAGAACATTTCCTTTGCTGATTTTCACAGCTGAGATTATGATTCTGTTCTAATCAGTTACAGGATGCATTTGTCTGTCTGGAAGTGGACTTACGTGCAAGATAAATAATAACACTATTTACTTTCTGTGCTTTGCCACAGTAAAGAAATCAAATTTCTGTAAACATCATGTAATTACCAGGTTCTTTCCTCAAAGATAAGGTCATTATTATGTTATCGAAACTGTAGAAGGAGTTTCCCTATAGGCATTTCTTAGGTTTCCTAGGATATGAAAATCTACATTAGACAACTTCCCAAAACTGCATGGACCTGAAAGGCAGAAAATATTAGACAGAATGCCCCAAATAAGGTTTAAAGCATTTGATATTAAAAGCAGCGCATTGCATGCACTTTCATATAGCAAATCTTAAGGTTTGCCAGAGGTAAAAAAGATTCTAAGCTCAACTCTCTTGTGTTTTTACCAGACAGCAGTAAAGCAAAAACACAATAGAAAGCAGAAGAAAATAGTTTTTGCCCTTGATCTTCCCTTGAATGGAGGCAATTTGCTAGAATTTGCATTTCACACTTGAGGCCCACTTCCCTCCCTCCTGCCTGAACCACTCACCCCTGCTGCAGAAGTCAGTGGGTGTTCGGTGTTCCTTACTGAGCCAAAACTGATTTGTTTGTGTTTCAGAGGCTTGTAACTCAGCTCTTTGCAATGTAAATAAATTGACAAGTTTCGCACACTATGAACAACCTGCTAGTTTCTTTAGATAATAAAATATAGGGAGATATGATACATGCATATGGTCAGCAACTTATCTGTTAAAAACAGACAAAAGCAAATGTGCGAAAAATGTCAAGGTTTTATGTCAGTATAGATAATACTGGGGGAAGTAAATCCATAATACTCTGATCTGTGACTCCCTTTTCTCACTAGTCCAGTAGTCATCCTGCTGCGGCTTGGTGTGGGTTACCTGTAGCAATAGCTGTTGGCAGATCTGTTGTTAAGTAGCAGTGCTCTTAAAGAAGTATATATTACCTGTAGTGCACTTTACTCATATAAACCACAGTATTTATCTTTTAATTTTAGATATTTGGTTAAGATATCTGGAAGTAGGGAAGGAAGAATTTCCTGTTTAATATATTCAGTCACCTGGTGGTGCCTCTTTGAATCTCTCCTTCACTTTCTCCTTCTGGGAACCAGCAGAGGCTTGATGTCTCTATGGCACCCACGTGCTGAAGTCTGCTCCCATCGTAACCCACCACCACCAACACTGAGACCTGAGGAGACCTGCCCTGTGATTTGATTATAAGCTTTTTTGAACTGTGGCAATCTGATAATTCTTTGTTAATAATATGGTATCCCAGACAATATCTCAAAAAAATAAATGAAAGGAACATAATTAACATGAAAAACTAATTAGAGTGAAGACAGTCTGCTTTTCCATCTTTTCACTCCAGTTCCACAAAGCCAGAACCTAGCGATATTTTTAGCACTTTTCCAAACTAAATGATCTTCTTATCCTTATGCACCTGTAACCCAGGTCAAGGAGGGTGAACATTTCCTGTAGCATATCTGAAATAAAGGTTCACGATGCAGAAGGTAATGAGTGGATTTCTAACTTGCACAATGGTTCTGTGAAGAAAAAAAAAAAAATTGTGTTATGATACTACCTTGTTATATATGTTCTTTTTATGAATATTTACTGCACCATATGCTGACACTGCCTTGGGTCAATAAAACCTCAACATGGGACAAGTTTAGCATATAACATCAGCAGATTCTACCATTTTTCATGCTAAACAAGTGTTTCGTTGTTTGTGTCCAAGATTTTTGCTGGGTTTTTACTTCTGTTGATGTAGATAAGCACAGTGAGAGTCAGGCATCTGGATGAAAGGAGCTGCCCACACCATTTAAGTCAGTAACTGAGCTGTTCACCTGCTCCTGTTATATCCCAAGAAGGGCAATGGGCACATCTCTGGCACAGTTCCTAGATGCCTGCAACAGGATTGATGATCTACGCCCTGGAAGTGCCTCTCCAACAATCCTGCAGATGAGCCATCTCCAGCACAGATATCTAGATGGCAAATTCCAGCACAAGGTGAAACTACTGCCACCTGTGGTCCCTGAAGATGTTGTCTCATCTCTTACAACATAAATAACTTGTTTGCTTGTGTATAAATTTGAACTAATATAGCTAACTGTGCTTAAAACAACTTTCTACAAACAGTAGAAAATATGGATATTTTTAAATCAATCTAAAATGCCTCACATTTCCTTACCCATTTCAGGTGCAGGTGTTTGTGCCAGCATAATTCTTAGCTCTGTGCAAGATTTGTCCCTCAATTAGCACCTCTGCCGAAGCCTCCTGAAGTCAATAAGAGTCTTTTCACTGACTTCATTAGATTTTGGATCCGCTCAAATCCTTCAGTTCATGACCTGTAATGATTCTAGTAGGCTCCAGTGGAGCAGTGCATTGTGTCCCATCACCCACACACAAACACACATGTTCACCGGCCAGTGTATTCCCCGAGCTATTATTTGTTGTTTTTTTTTAAAGGTGGGAAATTTCAGCCACAGTGAAGAAGGTGAAGAAGCTGACAATAAATTCTTATTCTTAATTGCTTTGATTTTCCTCCTGTTCAGAGGGAGATCCCACTAGCCACTTAAGAAGCATTTATTTTATTTGCAATTGGGAAAAAAAAAAAAAGTTTTCCCTCAGAATTAAAGGACACTTTGCATGAATCTCAGAGAGCTGTTGAATACCCTTACTTCTCTCCTTGGATGTGCCCCTGTCCAGCCAGCATGGACATTTGTGTGCTCAGGCAGCCCCAAGTCTGTTTCCAGGCTCAACTCCAGTTCTCCTACCCTGCAGGCTGCTCACACCCAGGACCTGGGCCAAAATCTTTAGAGACGCTCCTTCAAAATGCAACCTGCACTGCTGACGTGCAGGGGGTGACACAGCTGAGCAGCTGGCACTGTAGATGGAAGGAGGATAAGCAAAGAAGGGCTTTGTCCACTGTGGAAGGTAAAAGGAGAAGAAGGAGGTAGAAGGAGAACACCTAGGTTCATGTAACAGTGAGCAAGCCATAGTGGGCATGGCGTGGAAGATAAGGAGGGAGGAGAAGAGAGGGACTTCAAGGACAGGAGGACTGATCCCAGCAAGGAGAGGAAACCGTGCTTAGCTCAGTTGTTCCCCAAGCTGCCTGGGAGGGAATGGGGAAGCAAAGAGAAGCTTTGCTCTGGGGCTGGGGACAGGAGAGAGGTGGTTAACAGCCCGCTGCCTCACTGGGAATGGCAGTGACACCTGACTGGGAACTTGGGGAAAGAGTTGGCGGCTTATTAAAGCAGCCGGACCCCGGCTGAACCCCACGACTACACACTAGGATTGCTGTGTGCCCCTTGATAACTCACAGCTGCTGATAAAGTCCACTGGTAATGGCTTTTTGCTAATGAGAAAAGTGCCGCTGATTATGACAAATAGCCTTGGACCAACAGGCTAAGCTGCTACATAGGCTCCCAATTGTCAGTCTGGGTGATTTTTGCATTTCATTATTTCTTTCCTGACGTCCTGGCTCCTTCTATCCTTAACGTACTCCCAGAGCCGTGTGTCACAATTTTAATAACACTTCTTTATCTCAATTTTTTCCCCCTCTCTCCATGGGAGCTGGAAACAAAAGGCTGTTACAGAAATAATGTTTAACCTCGCTCATGTGCTGCAGGAAAAGAAACCCCCACAGCTATTGTTCAAGAATTAAAAAGGCATAAATAGGGCACACAGAGCCCACACAACCCTTGAAGACAGACTTTTAAAATACCTATTATTACTATTATTTAGAGCTCTCTCGTGTAGGTTCAAGGCCTGCAATGTTCCCTTTTTCTCGTCCTTTGACAAAGGTATAGCACATATCTAAGCACGGAGGGTGAAACCTTGGTCAACAGTGACACCGTCAAGCTGTTTTGAATACCTTCTAATAGTAGCAATATTATTTTAGAAGGAAGAACTACAGCAACAACAAAAAAAGCCATCAAGGATTCAGAATAACCTACTATCTTCTTTGTAATTTGTTCCAAATCATCCTCTGTCCTAAAAAAACACGAGGAATGGATGAAATCTGATTTGTGAGTGCAGCAGAACCAAGACGAATGCACGCCATAAGACCAGGTGTCAAAACGACGTTTTTCTGCCTTTAAGCTCACAAAACAGCAGCAAATGACTGAAGTTCACTGAGTTCTCTTTAGCCTCCATGTCACTAAGATTCATCAAAGAACACCCCTGCTTTTTTGAGGATCCATGGCTGCCTATTGCCCTTGGCTTGCAGATAGGGCTGATCCCACTGCAGATTCCTTGTGTACCTGCTGTGCTGCCCGTGTCCTGGTGTCCTGCCAGGGGCGTGAAAGGGGCAAACCACAGGCAAAAAATCATCTTGCAGTGATATGAGAGAAGGTGGGGCCATGTGAGCTGCGCTGGGGGCTGCACTTGAGCTATTGTGTTTTCAGCCCAATTAGCCTACTTGTAAATGTGAAAGCAGGATATACGAAAGTGTTCCAAGGAGCAGAATTAAAGAGACAGA
Organism: Alectura lathami; assembly: GCA_013399715.1. Lineage (NCBI taxonomy): Eukaryota > Metazoa > Chordata > Aves > Galliformes > Megapodiidae > Alectura > Alectura lathami. Next base: position 365,023 of record VXAV01000984.1, read on the forward strand.
AAAAGAGGGGGACACAGCCACTGTCCCCATCTCCATTTCCTATAGGCATCAGGAGATTCTAAAAGACAAAATGACCATGGGAGTCTGCAAAAGAATGAGGAGTGAAATCCCAGTTTTCATGACTATCCCTTGCATTTCTCTTTGTCTGCAATTTTATAAATTGCAGCACAGGAATAACATTTGTTTTACAAGTGTTATAGCTACATTACATAAACAACATTAAAATCAACCAAATTGGAAAAGAAAATTGAGCTTAAACCCTTCTTAGTCCCTCTATGATATATAACATATGATTAAAGGATTCCTGCTTTGTTTTTCAAGCATCTTGAGAAATATCAGGCTTTCTAAGCTTTGTCATCCCAACCTGCAGGTGAGGGGAGATGAATCTTTAGTTAGGTTCCCCCTTCCCTAATCTCTCTTTAAGACTGTCTTGGAGAACTTACAGATCATAAAAAATGTTAAAAATACACAAGAAAATTATAGGATCTGTTTTGAGTTTGCTTGAAATCTCCTGTGTCAACACCCTGGATTTTTAGTCATCTTCAAGTCTAACTTGAAAAAAACATACAGAATAGATAAAATTATCCCACTAAAGACATAAAATAATAATAAAAAAAAATCTTATTTTCTAGAAAAATAAAATTATTTCTAACTTTACAACAGTACTCACTCTCATACTGTTCAGTCTGGTTATTTGAACTTAATTATTTTAAAGAAGTTTGCAAATCAGTTTTATTTACTGTACCACAATTTTTGTCACTTCACAAGAAGACTCTCCGTGGTCTTAATTTTATTATTGAAGGGAAAGATTGCTGGATAAAAATATCACACTCAGCTCACACAAGTTGTGTCAGCTGTGAGCACTGGTGCAAGATCAGAGCCAGAAAATTAATGCACAATCAATTACAAACTCACTCGCAGACGGCAGCCAGATAATAATCGCTCCCTTTGGAAGGAAACTCTCGCAAGCTCCCGCTGTCCCTTCAGGATCGCTTTTCTTTGCTCTAGCTAACAACATGCTGGAAGTCAGCTTTCATCTTGGGCTCTCTGTTTGCATGAAAAGCTAGAGCTGCCACAATGAATTGCTTACACACATCTCCAGTTTTGAGTTTTACTAGATAGTGTTCCACCAACACTGCATTTTCATGTCTTGAAAAATCAAAAACAACAAAGTAGCAGCCAGGCTCTGACTCCTGGTGACAATCTTCTCCCTCTCATACACCATTGGTTTCACGTCACTTACTTGAAGAGTTGTCACATCCCATTGAATCTAAAGAGCCTGTATTAAAAATAAAAATCCCTGCTGTTCCCCTTCAGCTAGCCTCCAATCTACCTTTCTCCCTCCAAAATATGGTCTTCCTTCATCCTTTAAAAATGTCTGGAAAATGCCTAGAACAGAATGAATGCCATTGTAAGTGGTATGACTACAACCACAATAGAGGTCACACCTAAAAAGTTCCTGCCAGCTGAAGAGATTTTAACATTTCAGTCCACATCTGTACTGTGTGCCAGATTTTGCTGCTGTTAAGCTGGAAAGTAGTCATTGTGCATAAATAAATCCTTACCAGCATCTAGAAATTTTATAGTGCATTAACACCTCCCCTATGAGGACAGGCTCAAGAGAGCTGGGGCTGTTCAGTCTGGAGAAGAGAAGGCTCCAGGGAGACCTGATAGCAGCCTTTCAGTATCTGAAGGGGGGCTACAAGGAAGAAGGGGACAGACTCTTTACCAGGGTCTGTTGTGACAGGACATGGGGAAATGGTTTCAAACTGAGAGGGAGGAGATTTAGACTGGATATAAAGAAAAAATTTTTTACCCTTTACTACTAAAGGGTGGTGAAGCACTGGCACAGGTTGCCCAGAGAGGTGGTGGCTGCCCCGTCCCTGGAGACCTTCAAGGTCAGGCTGGACAGGGCTCTGGGCAACCTGACCCAGCTGTAGGTGTCCCTGTGCACTGCAGGGGAGCTGGACTTCCAACTCATATGATTCCATCATTAATCTGAAAACATCTACTTTAGCAGCATGAACAGAGGAATGTTACTATATTTAATTAATTAAATTGGAATTAAAAATCTGATTTTTCAGATATTTCTGTTTTTCAACATTATATATATATTTTTTTACACTGTTTACTCATGGATCTTTTCTTGACTTGACAGATTTTTGTGTTTGCTACGATATTTAATCTCTCCTGTATAGTGAAGCATTTCCCAAAATTCTGGTTTGGCTGCTATAAATGTGAGGGTATTTTTTTAAAGAAATATTTATATGTTTAGGTCCATTGACCATTTATACCATTATTTAAAGGGGTCACAGAAAAGGGCAGTGGTTATTAAAACAGAGAGGGTGAGTGAAAACAGCAGAGAGGCAGAGGGAGCAAGAGGTAAGAAACTCATAATGGGATTTTTCATGTGGAACGATCATTTTATCTAATACGTCTGAAAATGTAATCCATTACTACTAATTACCATGCTGGCACTGAAATACAGGATCAGACTTCCTCCAGATCCAGATAGGGGCCCAAATCCCTGCTGCTCATTGTTCTTCCCATTCCACCTCGCCTCCCTCCCCTTCTGTTTCTCCAAGAAGAAATTCAGGCCCTCGGACATTAGTGAGGAAGGGCCCGAGGTCTCCCTATCGTCCTAAAGCAGAAGCTAAACAATATTAGCCAATCATTTTTGATAGATGAAGCATGGAAATTAGTTCCAGAGTTTAACTGATAACTGAAACCACACAGTTACATTCCATTATGGCAGCCTTAATTGATGAGCTCATTAAGCCCATTATTAGAGAAATTGATTTCAAATAGGCACTTAAAACTGGCTGGCAAAAGAAAAAGGTGAAGAGATACCGTACAATGTGAAGAAAGTAACTAAAATACATAATGAAGCAAGTAATTTTATAGGTTTGTTTAATGAAAGCCTCAAGAGCATATTAGTTGCTGTGTGGATTTTAAACACTCATTTTATGTACTAATAAAGCTCACGTCCATTATGGGAGTTCTGAATGCTTCCAATCTTTAATGCAGCTCTGCTACTAATTAATTAATTAACCCCAGCTGAAGCAATCAATTAGTCATGCAGAACTGACAGTTTAAAGGTCTGCCAGGTAGCAGTGGGTAGCAGCATAGAACAGTAGAGAAGAAGTTTCTTTTTTAATTATTATTTTGCTTTAAGCATCACAGGAAAAAAAAGCAAACAGGACTAAAATTTAAAAGCTGTCTAAGCAGCATAATAAAAAAAAGTGGTGATTAACACTCTGACCTTAGATTATTTCAGAGGATAAATCAGTGGAACAGTACAGGGAATTTTAGAGACAGTTTCAGGTTGGAGGTGCAAAACGCAGCCGGTTAATTTTGAATACATTCATCTCAGGCAGCTGCTGCAGATATCTGGACAGCTGCATGGAAGCCCATTTTCACACCTGGGGGCTGAGAAGCTAAGCACATGCAGTAAATGAAGTAATAATAAACCTCCTGAGAGCAAATCTTCAATTTATTGTGCTTATTTGGGAAAACAAAAGCAGAAAACCAGTCCCTGTGGTATTAGTCCTTTTTGTGCCTTTTGATGTCCTTTTTCTGCTTTCTCTCATGTTAAAATGTAGAGCCTGTGTTTAAAAGGCTCTGTATAAATGGTCCCTCATTAAACAAAGCTCATCAGCCATGACCAATTAACCCCAGTTACAAAGTGAGGTTGCTGTCTGCGTGAGTTTATGTGTGGGTGAGCTGCTTTGCTGGAAGACCAGCCTGAGGGTCTTCCCATTGGGGTAAATTTGGAGCAAAACTACTGGAGATTTCACTCAGGAGAGGGTTAAAAAAATCTGTTATTGTTGT
>VXAV01000984.1:368859-381359 GCA_013399715.1 Alectura lathami
AAAACCATGGAGTTTGGCCAGCTTGCTGGTACGGTCCTAAAGACTCCTGCTTGTCCTGAAGATCTGAAGATTGTGGTGTTGGAGTCAGCAGAACGGATTGAGCAATGTTCACTCCTGATAAATGCATTTTGGCATATGGAATTTTGACTTCAACATTGCGACCACATTCATTTGCTCTTTTCAAACTAGCTTGAAGGTATACTTGGCAGTTTCATTCAGCATGGATCCTTCTGAGACTGCATTTTAGGGTAACCTACTCAAGCAACTTAAAGGCCCTGTCCAAGCGTGGGACTGTGCACTACGAGCTGGACATCTAAACTAATGGGCACTGCAATGTCTAAGAATAGGATCCCAAGTCCTTCATTGGCTTTTGGATTTCATTCACAGAATAGGAACATATGGTCAAAATTTGCTGGTGACACAAAGCTAGGAGAACTATTCATATGGAGAACATCTGGAATATCACAGAGACCTGCCTGAAACAGTCCAAAATGCAATGTTGAGATCAAGTGATCAATAACAAGAGGTTCTGCTACAAAGAGGAAGATTGATGGAATCTTTCCTCTGATGGAAAGACCTGGATGAAAATTAGCTCTAATGATTTGCTAACCAAAGCAAATACGACTCTAGACTGCATCAGAAGAGACATTTTAAAGCAGAATCAAGGAAATATTGGATGCATGGGCCTAGCACCAGACTTTACCTTTAAAAAGGAATATACCTCCAAACACCACGTTCTGGAAAAATAAGTTCAAAGCCAACTGAGGCAGAGACAAGCTATGAAGATATCTTGAGAAATTGAGACCTTTGTTTTTAAGAGAGCTGTGCTTGCTTAGCCTAGCAAAATGAAGGTTGATATGTGATATAGATCTATCTATAAATATATCAGAGGAGCATCCTCTCCAGCAGGCAGAAAAGCTATTTAAGCTAAAGGGTAAAGTTGGCACAACAGCAAATGCATATCAATAAATAATATTCAAATAATAAAATTCAAACTGACCATAAATAAATTTAGACTGAAAATTAGAAGAAATTTACTGTCAGAGGTGTGAGATTTCAGAACAGCTCTCTAGTAGGAAAAGTCGGAGAAGTGAATCTAAAGGATTTCAAAAGGAACATTAATTTATGATAGCACATGATAAGGACTGTATGGCCTGGTTGTCTCTGATATGCCTCAGACAGGATTCTCTTTCATTTCTTTTGAGGGCTAAGCTTGCTGCATACTGCAGCCAGGTGGGACTTTTGAATCTTTCCCTGCTATGGATGTGTGCAGACACTGAGAACCTTGAGCATAAGGGATTGTCTTCAGTTACTCAGACTGTTATCAGACATTTCTCCGCAACCAGAAAAGAACCCCTGTTTTTGTCCCAACTGCCCATAAGTCTACTCCAGTCCAGCTCAGTGTAAAATCAGTGCCATTCCTTTTCTGAATGTATAGAAGTGAATGACTGCTGGACTTAGCCTCTGGCTGTTTGAGGAAGGTGAGGTGTTGTCCCATCTCCTCGCTTCAATAACAGAAGAGCTGGGACATGCAACATTTACTCTGCTAAGCAATGCAAAGAATAAAGCTGACTTCAGACATGGACAGGCTTGGGACAGTTCACATGCATACATGCTCCCCAGGGAAAAAGCAGTCAGATAGATGGTCCATATAACCTGCTGCCTCTCTTGGCATGGCAAGGCCAGTGGGGATGCAGAATATCAACCTAATGGTGTCTGTTTTCTGTGTCACCAACAAAACAGAGATCAGTTAGTACCACTTTCTGAAACATTCAAACAAGAAAAAGAGCTGAAAGAGTGGGTTTGATTTCCACCATGGAGTAAAATATTTTTGAAGTTTGAAAAGTCATATTTTGCTTTGTAAATTCTGTCGGAAGTCATGAATCATAGAATCATAGAATGGCATGGGTTGGAAGGGACCTCAAAGATAATCTAATTCCAACCCCCCTGCCATGGACAGGGTTGGCAGCCACTGGATCAGACTGCCCTGGCCTTGAATGCCTCCAGGGAAGGGGCATCCACAATTTCTCTGGGCAGCCTGTGCCAGTATTTCAACACCCTCTCAGTGAAGAGAGGATAAATTTCAAGCTATTTACCTTCCAAAGCAGGACTGCTTGTGTTAGATGAAAATACTTCAGGTTTTTCCTTTTCTTGTATTCCCTTGAGAGATTAGAGCCATTTTTGACATCTTCACCTTCCTTCAGTTGGTGCTTCAGTGTCTGCATTTCTCTTTCTGTGTTTTCAGTTCATGGGATTCTCTAGCGTTCGAGTTGCTTTGGGGCTAAGCATGAAAGTAGGAACGCACAGAATGAGTAAATAATTTCAGCTACTGCATAGCTTCCACCCCAGGACTGGCTGGGCAAAGCTGGATATGGCACATGGGAGATAAAAGATCTTGCAGTTTGAGTGTCAGCAGAGGTCTGGTTATTGGAACAAAATGATCAAATGATAAACTCACAAACTCAAACGGGTTCAATTTTGTGAAAGGCTGCATGATTCAAATACCACAACCATGCAAGTACATATTAAAAAGAAAGGTACTGTTCACTGCAAACTTGACAAATAAGCTGCATGCCAAAAGGAGAGCATCTTCAAAGCAGGGCCAAGAAGTTGTCCCACACTACCTCAAAGCCCTCTCCAGTATGTTAACAGTCTAAGAAAACATATTTAAGATGTGCAGATTCCCAAAGCAAACTGTAGATTCAGGGTATCAGTAGTGACACATTTCCTGGCTAATTAGGACTGTGCAAAAGGAGTCAGGGCCTGCAGCGAGCCTGTACTCACTTTATCCTGCCCTACTGTGAGGCTGGAGCTATACAACGTTTTTGAGTTTTGACTTCCAAACTCCAAGTAAAAATAGCATCACTTTACCTCCTTATCTCATTTAACTTTTGACAAAGTAATCATTTTTCCTTGGAAGAAATCAATTCTCCCCCTGTTGGTACAAACACTCCTGTTTCGCTAAGGATGGGCAAACTTAGAAAATTGTGAAGATGTCTATACACCAAGGAAAAAATATTTTTAAAGTTTAGACATTTTGAGATGAGAATGAAAATAAAGTATTACATTAGGAAGAGAATAATGAAAGGCAAATGAGCACTACAGACATAAGATCACTGTTAGAATAATGGTGGTCTGCGATGGTTCACTTTGGGCTGAGATAACATAGGAGTACCCACACTACAAGTGAGAAATTCTTAGGGTAGAGGCAGAACTGATCAACTGATGGATTCTAAGGCTGAAACTGCTAAAGCAGAACTGAGTATGTGCCAGCATCCCAGGATCAAAAAACACTAAGGAACCATTAGTGCAAGTCTTGATGACACTAAGGGAGAAACAGAAAAGAGAGTGTAGGCTGCAAAGATATATCTATAGATAGATAGATAAGTATGAAAGAAACAGCTGAGTATAAATGCATAGATTACAAACAAAAAGAAGGAGTAAAGGCAAACATAGGAGAAACACCACAAAATCTCATCAGGCACTGATTAGTGCTTGATTCATTCAAATCCTTCATCTGTGAGAAACCACTAGGGATATGAATCCAAGCAGATCAGAATCAGGTGAAATATTAACTTGAATACAACATAAAACCTCTAAACATCACTTCAGTAAACAAGCTTTTTTTCTTAAGCCATTGCTGATTATGAGCTGTCTGTTCAGGTGGTGCGGAAAATGAAGCCTAAGACAATCATGTTTCTGATTTCACGCAAGTTTTAGAGCTGTGTAATTCCAATGGCTGACCCAGACTACACAGACAGAATAATTGCTGTTCGAAAAAGAATAGAAAATGACATCTCCTCTGTTAAAATTTTCTATTTATCATCCTCCCACTCTTTACATTTGGTATCAGCAGTTTTGGAAGATTCCCTTCATCAGCTGAACTCAAAGTATAAGTGGATCCAATTTTGATTTGCTGTTGAAGATACTGCAGGGGTGCACACAGTGCTGACCACTGTCCACCAGCACAGCTCTCATTCCTAACTTGCAATGGTGTACACATGGCCACACCTGGTCTACTGCTGTTACCTGTCGTCCAGAAGCCAGGATGTGTGCTGGGGCACAGAGATGAGACTGGCAGCACGAGGTGTTTCCTTAGGATGGGGACAATCTCCAGGCTGTAGCTCTCCCTGGACTGTGCTCGCAATTTTGCCACATTTCAGACATTCTTACAAACAAAAAAATTGCATTGCAAAAATAAAAGCAGAGGGAAAAGAACTCTTCCCGTCCTACTGATGACATTATAAATGATATCAACGAGCAGCAGTGTGATTGGGGCATTACAGCAAGGCACGCTCTGTGCCCTGAAGGACCTGCCGCTTGCAGGGTGCAGCATGCCAGGCAGCGATGGAGTGGAGCTGCAGGGTTTCTGCCACGCAGCCCTCTCCCTCTGGAGCTGCTGAGAGCAATCCCTCAGTGTGAGGAGTAATAACCCAGTCCCTTCTATGCTCTGTAGAAATTATAAACATTTCTCTTTTCCCTTAGCTGCTTATTTCCCTATGCTTACACAATGGAAAAGCAACCAGGGAGTTTGCGAGCTTAATAACCACTTGACTTTCACAAATACTTTCTGCTACAAGATGCTGAACAATTCAAAAATGTTCCAGTATTTATATTGCATCCCAGATTAAATAACTGTTGTCATTTTCTGCCTTCATTGTTTTAATAGTCAATTCAATTGAAAATAGGCCCATTAAAAGTATTCATTTGTAAAATACTGCACTATAGCTATTTTTTTTTTTATTTAGCAATTCTGAAAACACCTACCAAGTGATTGCCATTTAAAACCCACTTAAAGGCCAATTTACACAACATTTGTGCTTGTGTAAATAAGGTTTGCTGTTATGCTAATGTGCGATTGCACCACTTGTGCTGTTTTGAAGGATAATTCACAATTTTAAATTGTGCTGTATGACAGAAGAATTCAAGGATGTTTTAATCACAGCTTTCGTTTGCATTAATCAGATGTAAAAGCACAAACTGTTTTGTCTGCTGCTCAGAAGAAGGCAGTGCAGAGACAAATGACTGAAAGGAGATTTACAGTTTTTTCTACCTCAGATTTCCAATTAAATCCTGGGTATTTAGTTAAATACAATCAACTGGAAATCTCATGATAAGGCCAATATACAGGAAGATCCATAACGCCGTCTGGGAAAAAAAGAAAAAAAAAATCAACCTAAAAAACAGCCTCCATAGATTTGCTAACAATACTGTTTTTATTTCAAATAACTGTAATTTTTCCTCTGGGCATTGCTGCAGATTATGCATTTTCCTTCATGATTTTTTAATGAAGGACTAATTTACCTATTGTCCAAGTGCATTATAATCTGTAAGTATGATTATTTAACTCAGCACAAAATCCACCATGTCAGGATTAATTCATATTTACCAGATGTTTATAAATTAGGTTTCTAAATCTTCATGGAAGAATGCCAGCTTTTACTAAGACTTATTCCTTTTCTTCATAGATATTTCTGTAAGCACTTATAGCCATACTGAAGAACTGTAAAGAACTGATAGTAACGATATATTTACAAATCATCCACTGAGACCGTATAAACTCATAAAGCAGGGATATTTTTTTTTTTATTACGGGCTTGTAGAGTGGCTAGCAAAACAGGATCCTAGTTCATGGCAGCAACAGCTATTGCAATACAAGTAATAAATACTAATAATATATACACTTTTGAGTATAACCGTACAAAAGTTGGACTAAATATAGTAGTAATATTCCTTTCCCGCTCCTATAAGACCCAATTCTACATATGGTTTCCTCTTTAGAAGTCCTTTCCTGATGTGTTTAACCCCATCTCTGCACTGGCCTCAATTTAAAAATATAGTTTTAGATCTTCTGATCAACTGGTCTCATCAGACCCTATTCAAAGATTCCTCCAAGCTCAGCAAGCTTTTATTCACATTTGTGTTTCATTCCCTATCACAGCACCCTAAAATCTCTACGTATTTGACCATTTAAATGTGATCCAGGATACCAGACAAACACTTTAAAAGCAGTTGGTGGGCTTTTTATGCTTGCTATCTCTCCTCCAAAAATCCTTAACTAATCCCTTCTCTCTATTTTATTGCTGCTGGTTTGCTTTTTGCTGATCCGATCCTGCCAGATCTCAAATCAAACCATCCCCATTCCTCCAGACAGGCACCCCAACCACTGGTATTCACAGTAGCATTCAGGAGCACATCTCTGCCCTCTTCTCTGGGCTTGAAATTTGTGGATTATGTGGCCTTAAAGCAGTTATCGCACCGTTTGTGCTGTGATCATTTAACCCTTCAGCACACTCTGCTATCAAATACCCATCTCCTTTCCAAAATAGGTTTCTCCCTTGTACCCACCAGCAAGGTGCAGAAGCAGCATGCCCTGGTACAACAGTATTTTTCCCATACAATGCCACAGCCTGTGGTAACACGGTGTTTTAGCAAGCTGGCTTTTACTGCTAGCAAACTGAGGCTTGAGTGTGCAGTGTGATGGACGGTGTGGAGCTGGACATTGGTCAGCCAATGTCTCGTCTGAGACTTTATTAATGTTTATGGTTGAGAATCACAAAATCATAGAATGGTTTGGGTTGGAAGGAACCTTAAAACCCATCCAATTCAAACTCCCAGAGCCGTGTATACAGACACCTCCCACAAGATTAAGTTGCCCAAATCCCCAGACAGCCTGGTCTTGAATACTTCTGTTGATGGGGCATATACAGCCTCTTAGTACAACCAGTTCCAGTGCCTCACCACCCGCACAGTGAGAAATTTCTTCTTTATACCTAGTCTAAGCCTACCTTCTTTTAGTTTAAATTGATTTCACCTTGTCCTAGGTGTAGGAAAAGAGTTGAAGGCTTCTTTGTATACATGTGTTCCTTCAAAACATACATTACTGTTCTGCTCAGTATTAACAGTGATTTTTAGCAGTGTGATTATATAATTAAACTCCCAGACAAGACTTTCTTGCAACAACAAGATGCATATTCCTTAATATGGTTCCCTGCCTATAATAAAGCCCACCTCCTCCGGAAAACTGAGGAGAATGCAGGCATAAATCATCACTGGTCTGAAGGGAGGAGGTATTTGGGGCTGTCCTCAGCCCTGAAGAAAATCCCCAAGTTTTCCCTGCAATGCTATTTCCAGGTTTCTCTTGCTTTTGTTCCCCTTTTAGTGAAGGTATCATACAGCACATATAGTTTTCTTCCAATCCATAAAGGCTGCAGAAGATATTGGGCAGTATGGCCAGTGCAGGCTGTACGTGGGCCCTGCTCCCATCCAGGAGGACCTGTTGACCCCTTGTTGGTACAAGAAACTCCACTGGTGCTGGAACATGGAGTCCTCAGCCCATTGAGAGCTGCTGGGTGGCATTCCCAAATTCCAGACTCTGGGGTCCCTGAGAAACAAGTGGACCTCAGGATACTGATAAAGAGCTGAGGCTGCCTTCTGAAGCCTCTCAGAACCTATAGGGTCGAAACACTTTAGAAACCACCCTTTACAATATATTAAACTATTTCTGTCAGTGTTTCTACAGCGCATCTGATAGATACTAATGGCTTCACCCAACAGTCCTATTTAGCATGATTATTGTTTTCATTTTTTAAAATGCACTCCATGCTCAGTTAGTGCTAGACACACCTTCATTACTCCTATCTGTTTGGAAAATCGCAGCCTCCAGACTGACATATGAGACATCTCAGGATGGCTGAAAAGCAGTTCATTATGTGAATACATCACATATCCTGGTAACATCAATTTCAGTAACAATTCTTAATGCAGCTAATAAGGTGTTAAAAGTCTCTACTGTTTTTTGGTTATCTGACTTGTTTAAGGTACCAGGCTGGGTTTTCATCACTTCTCAATTGGAAGGTTTAGCAGATTTAGTTTTCATTAAAAAATATATATATTCTTTAGGTACACTTTTTTTTTTCAGAGATTCCCCTACCATTATAAAGCAAAGTGAAAAGTGTCGTGGAATTACTGAGTGCAAAATGATCTGCCAGTTGTAGGGAATACAGATTGCAAGGCACTTTCTTGATCATTGACAGCTGTGGGTGTTTATGTTGCACTCCTACAAAAAAAAAAAGAAAAATTGGAGCTAGTTTCTTCTTGATGGCAAGATCACTTTAAAGGAGCAGTCATTTGTTACATGAGGTGTAGGCAACAGAATAAATCTAGCAGCAAAGAATAACCATTCCAACATCCTGAAGAACTCTTACCCAGTAACACCCCACCTCGTTGGCAAAACCCATGCGTTTGTGCTATCAGTTTCTATGTACATGGAATTTAGATCAGATGTGCCAAACCCATTCTGTAGGGAGGAGCCAATTCTAGTTTAAATTATATCTGTTATAGATAATCTAAAATAACTTTCTCCCACTCTGTGTATGGCAGGTTCGCCATAGATATCATTGGGATCTTTATACAATTAAAAAAAAAATCTTGCCTTTTTCCATTTTTTTTTGCTTTCGGAGTTGCCTCCCGCTGGATCAGGCTGCCCAGAGCCCATCCAGCCTGGACCTCATCGCCTCCAGGCATGGGGCATCCACAGCTTCTCTGGACAACCAGTTTCAACGCCTTATCACCCTCATAGTGATGAATTTCTTCCTATTATCTAAACTAAATCTACTTTCTTTCAGGTTAAAACCACTACCTCTTGTCCTAACACTACATTCCCTGACACAGCATCTGTCCCAGCTTTCCTGTAGGCCCCCTTTAGGTACTGGAAGGCTGCAATGAGGTCTCTTCAGAGCCTTCTCTTCTCCAGGCTGAACAAGCCCACTGCCCTCAGCATTTCTTCATAGGAGAGGTACTCCAGAGCTCTCAGCATCCTCATGGCCCCCTCTGGACCCACTCCAGCAGCTCCATGTCCTTCTTGTGCTGGGGACCCCAGGCCTGGACACAGTACTACAAATGGGGCCTCATGAGGGCAGAGCAGAGAGGGACAATCACCTCCCTTGCCCTGCTGGCCATGCTTCTTTTGATGCAGCCCAGGATATGGTTAGCCTTCTGGGCTGAGAGTACACACTGCTGGCTCATGTTGAGTTTCCCATCAATGAACACCCCCAAGGCTTTCTGCTAAGGGCTACTCTCCATCCATTCTCCTCCCAGCCTGTCTTTGTGCTTGGGATTGCCCTGACCCAGGTACAGGACTTGACACTTGGCCTCATTGAACTTCACGAGATTCATATGGGCCCACCTCTCAAGCCCATCAATGTCCCTCTGGATGGCAGCCCTTCCCTCCAGCATGTTGACTGCACCACTCTACTTGGTGTTGTTGGCAGACTTGCTGAGGGTGCATTCAATCCCACTGTCCATGTTGCCAACAAAGATGTTAAATGGTGCCAGTCCTTATACCAACCCATGAGGAACACCACTCCTCACTGGTCTCCACCTGGCCATTGAGCTGTTGGCGCAGCTCCTTGAGTGTGACCATCCAGGCAATTCCTTATCTACCATGTGGTTCATCTGCCAAATCCATATCTCTCCAATTAAGAGACAAGGATGTCATGTGAATTAGTGTCACATACTTTGCACTAATCCAGGTGGATGATGTCAGTTGCTCTTCCTTTATCCATCAACACTGTAACTTCATTGTAGAAAGCCACAACATTTGTCAGGTGTGATTTGCCCTTGGTGAAGCCATGTTGGCTGTCACAAATCACCTCCTTATTTTCCATGTGCCTTAGCATAGTTTCCAGGAGGATCTGCTCCATGATGTTGCCAGGCACAGAGGTGAAATTGGCCTGCAGTTCCACCTGTCCCTACCCTCCCTCTAAGTCTGACCCCATAAGCTCTTAGTGGGCTTCTCAGCCATCCCCACATGGAGCTCTATGCACTCCAGCTGACCACTGACACAGAGGGCAACCCCTCCTCATCTCCCCTGCCTGTCCTTCCTAAAAACCTGTATCCTTCCATTGCAAAACTCCAGTCATAGAAGCCACCCCATCACATTTCCATGATGCCAATAAGATCACAGCCCTGCAGCCACACGCACATCTCTAATTCCTCTTGTTTATTCACCATGCTATGTGTGTTTGCATAGAGGTGTTTAAGCTGGGCCCCAGATGAAGTTGATGTACTGGCTGGTGTGGCTGGAATTCCTTCGTGCTACTCTTCAGGTGCTCTCCTGCTGATCTTTGACTTTCTCTGGGCAAGCCCATTTGCAATAGCTTTGAAGCCTGTGTGCAATTACTCTCTAATCTCAAGCTATTTTGTCCCTACTTAGTTTTCCCTGAAAGCAGTTGCCAGAAAGGTACCACAATGACCAAGAAAGGCCTGAAGCATCAGATGGAGAAGGACATGCTGACAGCACGGCTGAGGATGGCACTGGGCAGACTGGGGGCTGCTTTATTTCTGTGTATGAATGTACCCGTACTAGCAACGAATAAGAGACTTCCAGTTTGCAGACTGACAGTACAACACATTACACAAACATTACATTCTTGTAAAAAATAAAAATCTCAATGGCTAAGTTATAAACTCCTCAATGATAATCGTAATGGAAACATTTATATATCCCCACAGCGATAATGGGATTGCTGTAGTAATCCTACAGTGTTTATGGTGCTGATATTTTAAAAAATACATTCCGTATCTTTTACTTTTCCCCTTTTTTCACAGTGCCTGTAATACTTTGCATCCTTTCAATGACAAACACTGAGCAAAGTGCACCAATAAATTATTTCCTTTTTGAATCCCTTTACCAAAGAAAAGAAAATCTATGTGTACACACAGCAGCTTGGGACCAGCTAGTTAATCAGTTGCATTATTATTACCACCCACCTCATCCTGTTAAAAAGCCAGATTTTTCTACCATTTGTGCTGCTTTTAATCCATAGGAAGTCAATTTTCCACTCATATATTAGTTTATTTTATATTTTCAAATTGATTCTACTATACATTGATTTCCTGTTGTGTGTATTGTATCTTGAGCTAGGATTATACGTTTAGTGGAAGTGGATATTCCTGCCACATAAAGGTTGCTTCAGCTCCATAGGACCCTTATCTTGAAAAGGGAGAGTCCAATTTTATTGAAACAGCTAAAATCCCACTTAATTGAATTTTTTTTTCTAAGATGTACAAGCTTAGAGACTTTTGGTTTCCAATTCAACTTCAGCTTCGCGGTGTTTAAATTTCCAAACCCATAAAGACCTTTATGAAAAAGAACTTACAAATATTGTATTTCTGATATGGTGAATTACTGGAGAAGCTCAAGGTAAGAAGCAGTGAAATATCAATACATTGTAGAACATCTTTTGATCATGCTGGCTTTTCATGGCCTGTTTAACACATTCCTATGGAAAAAGATCATGTTTGAACCTACATTTTACAATGTTAGAGCCTTGAAATGCTGCAGAGCAGAATTAGGGCTGTGCAGTGGAACAGAAAGAAACACACTGCCTGACAGCACCTGATGCAAGAAGATGAGGCAAAAAGAAATCCTAGTTTCAGGGTGACATTTTTGGCCCAGTTTGCATCCACGGGGACTTTGTTCTCAGCTTTCAGGGAACCAAGATTTCAGATTTTCCCTGAGTAGATTACAGCTTCTGTTGCCTCTAGTTTTAATTTTTAGAGATGATATCCTTACATTCCCTTAGTTCTTAAGTAGAATAAAAGACCTCAGAGGGTTTTTTGTTATGTTTCAAAGAAAAGCCAAAGCTCAGAGGAAGCCACGAGCCTCCTGATCCCGACTGCCCGAGCTCAGCTATGAGCTGCTGTGTGACCCCCCAGCTATGGCCATGTTGTCCATCTCAGAAGATGCCATTCTCATGGCATGTGCTCTCGTAAGCACGCAGGCCCAGACACTGCAAGCAGGTCTGTGAGCACATTTGCATCATTCCCCAGCATTCAGCCAAGCTGTGCCTTGCAGTGCGTCCGTCTGCAGAACCAGACCTTTCACCATGTCTTCCTCTGACCTGCACCTTTCTGCAGTTTCTGCACACTGACCGTTTGCAGATGGCAAATGCAGCATAAGCAGAAACATGCTCAGGAACCAAGTGCAATATAAGAATTTGCCTGCCATAACACTGCTGTCCGCAGGGGTAAGTAGGCAGCAAGGCAAGAGGCTCTGCTTGGGCAGCAAAAGCCTTTAAGATGATCGTAGAGTGTATATGCAGAACGGTGAGACTGGCTGGAGGCAGTGGGATCTATGCAGACACTGGACTGAGTAACAGAGATCGTATTTGGAATTGAGTAATTTTTTTTTTTTTTTTTTTTTTCAATAAAGCTACAGGGCAATTTTNGAACTGTTCACTCTTTTCAGTTTCAGTTCCTGTGACAGTGGGGAATTAGATCCCAGGCAATTAGGTTCCTGAAGACCAGAGAAGGGTCCCAAAGGAACTAAAACACCTCAGGGCCAGACCTTCCTAGAGAGCTGGACACTTCAAGATGTGAAAAGCAGGGGTGCAGCCCTGCTGTCCCAAGTCTGGCAGCACTTTGCAACCACCTTGCACCAATGCACAATACACAGCAAAAAAGAACACGGTCCAAGGGCCTCGGAACAGGCATGT
>VXAV01000984.1:386359-389124 GCA_013399715.1 Alectura lathami
GGAACACCCTAGTTGCTCATGAACATTGAGAAGACCACTAGCTGTGACCAAGGTCTCACTTTCAATAGTATCCAATAGCTGAATAAGAGATATGAAGAAGGGAAAGCTTTTTACTCTGTTGGAAAAAAACAGTAGATCCTATGCTGAATAACTTGTCTGTATGTTTGAGCCCAGAGCCTGATCTTTACCGTTGGTTGCCTATAGCCATCTAAATCTGTAGTCACCAAAATATGCATTTCATTCAGTCTAGTGCTAGTTCAGCAACCAGACTGCCATCAAGCTAGCATTAATATGTCTTAGCCGTACAGTAAAATATTTCACTTCAAGCACTTCTAAATCCAACAAGTAAGTCACAAAATGCGTTCAGCTTTCCAGCACCCCACTTCAGAGAGTTCTAGGACACTTGTTAGCTGTAGGCAGCACACAAACACTGCTCATCTGACGTTTCCAGCCCCCACAGCCCACAGCACTACCTGCACGCAGTCTCACTGAGGAAGATAAAGTTTAGGATTATCTGGGTGCGACTTTTCCTGGTCACCCGTGAAGCTGGTAGCTCATAGCATCAACAGCTGCCCATGTCCCCATTACCTCTGAGACAGAAAGCATGTGATGGCACTGCATGTGCAAATGTGTGCACAAGCGTGCCGATGCCAGCCTAGAAATATAATGGGTGTGGCTGTTTTATTCCCTATATCCTTATCACTTGCTATCTATGTGTGTCCTACATGGAGCATATGTCACTTCTTTGTCTTGATCCTCAACATATGGATCTTTTTTATTCAAAGATATGATTTAACTTGAGAATTTCACATTTCCAGCAGCTATTTCCCCTTGTACAGTCATGTCCTCTGCAATGAATGCATGGTGTTAATTACTGGGAATTGCAGTTCTTGAATACATGGGATAATTGATAATAGCTGCGTGCAGAAAACCCCCATCATGATGTTTTAAAGATTCAGTTAATTAGCCCTGTGTCTGGGAGATCAGGCATTAACCATTTGCCTTAGGACTCCTCCTTCGGGCTTTTTTTCAGAAACCTCTGTTATTTAGCTTTTAGCTGTGATTAGTGGAGAGAAAGGCAAGGGAGGAACACTTTGTGTGAGATGTTGTCACAGGGGAATAAGGAGCCCTTTGTCCTGTCATGAACTATCCTAACAAAACATTCAAATAGGATTTAATCACTGCAGTGGTCTGCTCACATTGCTCTTAGGGTTAGATACCCCCATAAATCATGCATAGCTTGGAGACTAGGTTGTCTTAAAGTTGTTCACAGCTGATTCTCCACTGCACACCCCAGATTCAGATCACTTACTGCTTTCCATGTTTTGGTGCAGCCACTCTGACTCCTGTCCTTCATTCTTGAAAACCTAGCAAACCACAGAAAATAGGTCAACAGAGCTCATCTTATAAGCTCTGTTTTGGGTGAAGTATGCTAGCAGCTAAAAGCAGAATAATTTTATTAATGATCTTCTAGCTCATGTTTGATTATGTACTAGTAGGGGAGAAGAAATGATCAGCACTTTCTTATGTTATGAGGAATCAAAATCAATTTTCTCAGATTTTTTTTTCAATAGACATTCTGCCTAAAGATGGGTTTAATCAATTGTTTAAACAAGCTAGATTACCTAAAGTATACTGATACCCAGAGATTAGTTTTAGGCCTTTAATGACACAGTTATCAGTCATGAAAATCACATCATCACACTAATATGCTTCAGCCATAGCTTGGGGAACAAGCCTAAGGAAATGAGAGGGTTCTTTGTAATTTCGTTTCTTATATGATAGTCCTAGAAGTTGTTTGGGGTGGAATGTATAAACTCCAGCCCAGGAAATTATACTGAACTACCTAATTTCTTTGCAGATGCACTGTTGAACAGCTGCCATACAACATGATGAATGGAACAGCAACCGTTCGTGGCTGCATTTGAGCTAGTCCACTGAGCAAAATTCTCAGTACTGAATTCTTGAGACACCTGGTTTGCCAGCCATGGAAACTAGCTATGATTCATAGAAGTCATTATCTTCAGGTGTAACTTGTGAAGATATCATGAAAGCCACAAATCATTTCACAAAGACAACAAATTCAACCTGGGCCTGTTATTGCTACCAAAATGCACTTCTGCAGGCAGTTCCTCAATGGTCCTCCTTTTCCTCTTCCAATATTAATTACTCAACAAAAACTGAATGAAGTAGTCATCCCAGGGAGGTGGTGGAGTCTCCTTATCTGGAGGTGTTCAAGAAACGTGTAGACTTAGGCATTTAGGGACATGGTTTAGTGGGCATGGTGGTGTTGGGCTGACGGTTGGACTAGGTGATCTTAGAGGTCTTTTCCAACCTTTAAGAGTCTATGATTCTATTATCGGTAAAAGCAGTCTCTTTCAAATACACACCTCTGTTACAAGAGTTTTCATATATACATCTCTAAAAAGAAAAAAAAATTAGTTGTTTGAAATTTGGTAAAGCTACAGGTCAATATAAAAATAATAATATTTAATCTTGAAGATGTTGAATGGATTTCCTACTGAAGTCAATTGCAATTCTTGCACATGAGAGACATTACCATATGTCTAAGCAAAAGACTTGTTTCAGTTGTTTTGTTAATGATTAATATTGTTGTGCCATATTCCTCACTATGTTATGGAAATAAAACCATTTTCCAGCTCTCCCACACTGCAACATTCCCCAGCACAGGTTTCTTGCACTGACTGTTCTCTTGTATATTTCTGTGCAAGACTAGTAGGGCCAGAAGGATTTCTTCCAGTAAT
>VXAV01000984.1:402206-416834 GCA_013399715.1 Alectura lathami
ACAAAACACCAGAGTTTACCTTCTTGTGAAGAATGGACAGTCAGCCAGTCAGCTTGGGAAGAGATCACTTGGTCTTGTTGAACCTCATGCAGTTAGTCTTAGCCCATCGAGCCAGCCTGTCCACATTCCTCTGTAGAGCCTTCCTTCCCCCAAGCAGATCAACACTTCCTCACAACTTGGTGTCATCACTGGACTTCATCAAGCCCTGGCCATTATGACTGGAGAGTCCTTGCTATCAACAGTCCTCTAATGTGTGCTTCTGGAACAGCAATAAACAGTCCATAGCGCTTAAAGAGAAAGTCTGTCACAAACATATCCTCAGTTGACACTATGGCTGTGCACCTCTCTTTTATGGGATGAATCCAGTAAAACATCTTCCCAGCAATGAAAGCTTCCAATTCTGTTTAGGAGAACACCAGGCCTCATTGCAACCCTTCATCAACATGGTTGAGTCTACTTCCAAGCACATCCCTCTGCTGTATCCACCTATTACTCTTTCACCTACAGCAAACCTGAACTCAAGCAGTATGTATGAAATGTCATGAAAAATAATGCTACAGGAGCTTCACTGTGTTCTCAAAAGTTTAAATATGACCATAGCTACCCCCTAGGTGTACAGCTAAATCTATCTGATGACGAAGGTGCCTGTGGGATTCTTTGATGCCTTCCTCAGTTTCAATTGAATTCTGTGACGCTCATGGTATCTAAACAAACGGGGTCTGATTGCATAAGAGTAGCACTGGTGGATTATTCTCACCTGTTATGTTTCCACAAAATGAGAGTTAGAACTTTAAATTTGAGTAGCAAAAAGAGGCCTGAGGGGTGCCTCCAGCCAAAGATGCTTCCAGAGGGTAGTCAAACACCATCCTCTCCACCCAGGAAAGTAAGTCTGGAGAGAAGGACAAAGCAGTAAATTGGCCCAGGACAAGAAGATTAGAACTTCCTGAAGTTGCTCCACAATGTCACTGCTCTACATCTTCAGAAAAAATAAAAAATAAAAAAAAATTGTTGTTGTTTGATGGGGCAGGGATCTGACGTTCTTCCTGCAGAGAATAAAGTATACATGAAGGGTATACATGAAGGGATATACTGGTACATACCCATGTGCATGGTTATCTACATCTGTGTGGACAGGTAAGAACACTCTGAATGCGTGTTTCGATAAATGCAATAAATTACTCAAAAGACTTGAAACAAGTTTCATTTTATAACAACAATATGCAACTCAAAAATACAGTACAAATTACTTAGTGTGAAGTTTTACTTCTAAGCTTATTCCATTACCAAACAAATCTTCATAAACTTCTTTGTCAACATGCCTTTATCTGGCTCTGCGTAGAAAAGTATTCAGTGTATTACCCCCATGCTGTTATAAAAATGGTTTTGTACTTTGAAAAATTATGCCAGGACAAAACCAAATAGCTCAGGTTAATTTAACATTTACACATTACTGTGGACAATCAAACTAATACTTGAAAAAAAATCTCTTATTAAAATGGTGGTTAATCTAACAACTTACAAACCATACCATTTTACAAACATAGCAATTGTTGTTCTTTGCTGTGCCAAGACCACATGCTGTGCAGACACCTATTAAGGAATCCAGGCTTTTCTTAATGTATTGGAAGAGTGAAAATGTGTAATTGGAAAAGAAAGTGAAAACTCCCTACAAAAGGATTTGACATGGACATATCCCCCAACAGATTATTGTTATCAATTTCACCACATAAACTAACAACAGTGTTCAAGTCTACATTTTCTTCTAGTATATTAAGAGAAAATAAGCATTTAATGGTATTTTGAAAGCATTTAAACCTCATCATTATACTCGAAAATTGATCTCAGTGTTTCTGCTTCATGCAACAATCTGCTACACTACACTGATTTTTGAAAAGCTAGAGCTAGTTCCTCTTGGAAGCCGAAAGAGACACAGCATAAATCGTGGGTCATTTTGCTGTCCTGGTTCACCACATGTTCCCCAGCAGACTAGCAATGAGATGACATGTAAGTTGAGGTTAAGCCCATTTTGCACAAATCATCGTTAGGAGAAACAGGCTGAAGTGTCAGCTTCAAAGATTAAGCTGTGGGACAGACAGAGACAAGATAATGTCCGTATTTTTTTGACTGTTCCTTCGTCAAGGAATATGAGATAGTCCCCTACCTGCATGCATAAATGTAGGAACACCCAAGAAAATTACTTATTACTCTTCATATTCTATATATTATTTATGGCTGTTGGCATAGTAACTGCTCCAGATATATAGTCTACCCGACTCACCAACATTAGCCATATGACAGTCGAGCATCTGTCCTAGACAAATCCAGAATTTTGCTCCAGAGGGAGGAGAAAAGGAAACACTCTGGGAAGACAACTCCTTCCATCCAAAAATAAGGCTTGTAATAAAACTTCTACAGCAAGTGATGTTTCAACATTTGTCTTAGACTGGGATATATGTTTTCATCCACAGGTTAACCCAGCTGCTCCATGCTGCTAAAAGAACTTATCACAACAGTGACCTTCAGTCAAGAACTTCTGTTCATTTAGTTTGAGCCATAATAATTTTCCTAAAATTGCCTTTCCTGGCTCTTTCTAGATTTCACGTCTGAACCTTTGGGAACAGCATATTTCCCAGGGTTAGATACAAGGCAATGAATCACTCACATTTACCTCAGAGTGTTTTGAGGATGAATGTCTCTGTAGACGCAGTCTCTATTTTCCATTTACAATTAAAGTCTCACCTGGGAAGCCTCACCAAGGTGTTGACTTTGCTTTTTAATTTGAATATTTCATACAACTTCCACAGCAATGCTCCCTACATAAGGTAATTGATATTTTAATATGAATAACTCTGTGATGAGACAACAAAATGAACCAAAAAAGTCAGAAACAATCATGCTTGGAGGAAAAAACCATCCTTCTGTGCCAGATCATGCATGCAATGTGGAAGGAATGATTCATTCCAGATCACAACCTTAGAGCACTAAGAGGTTGTCTGTAGAGACCACCTAAGAGCATAGAGCTTCAATGGTTATTTTTATTTTGAGATAAGAAAATATATTTGACTAATGTTTCTTAAATGAAGGAAAGTGAATATACAGCACTGTATTATTCCAAACCTCTCTGCTGTTTCATGTAAACCCCTCAGTTTTGGCAAAGAAAAAACATCCATAATATCAGCTTTAGTTCTGCTTATCACTTCACTTTCAAACACTCAATGCTGGAATGTTTGAATTGCTGATACTGCAAGAGGGTTTTTAAAATGTAAAAATATCGGCTTTCACTGTAAATTGAGAGGGAAAAAATCTACACCTTAAAACATTTTGGTGTATCTAAAGGATTTAAGTACTTATTTTCACAAAGTCTAAATTTGGAAATATAAATAAAACTTGATTTGCAATGAAAATGAATTTTAAAGCTAAGAGTTTAAAGCTCAGGAGCTGCTTTGCCTGGATTTATCCGAAACTATGTGTTCTCTTTTCTTTGACTAAGTTTTGCTAGGTTTCAATTCAGAGACACCAGCTAAATTATGCCACAGAAGTTATGTCTCCCCAGAGTCAAACAAGCTTAATAAGGAAAATATTATGAGTTATTATTCACTTCAATCTCCACACCTGAAATTTGGAATCAACATTGAAATGCAAGCCAACTACTCTAGTGCACTGATAACCCTCAAGAAGGCACTGCAAGTTCAGACTCATTCTACTAATCTGTTTTTTCCCTTTTACCAATGTTAATTCTATGCAACTGAAGACTGTCTTGATACTTCAGAGCAACCCTCCACACTGCTAAGTCGGTTCTGTCTCTTCTTCCCCACTTCCACCAGTGGCAAAGCATTGCAAAAACATTGTGGTGTAAATACGTTTAAACCACTTAATGCATATTGCATAGAAAACCAAGGACTCCAGTGGATAACCTGGAGCTTAAAAAGTCTTTCTTTGCTGCCTTTTCTCTCTGTGTTTGTTCTGAAGCCTTTACATCCAAGGCTAGTAAGTGGCATGCTATTCCCTGGATATATTGATCTTAGGACCAAAGCATGCTGTAAAATGAGATGATCATAATGGCATTTAAAGTTATTATAGGCAGAGCTGCAATAACATATAGTAAGTTCCTGGCATTTTCATTTACTAGTGAAAAATCACATAGCTACTGTAGATACACTTTAAAAACCCTGGAAAAGATCTTCAAGGCCTGACACCTATATTTTGCAGTTAGGTTTACAGAAGTATTTTAAGTGAATTTTTATTAGAGAAGGGGAAGAAATAACAGGGCTTTCTATTAGTGGAACAGGAATTTTACCAAAGGCATAATGAATTAAAAAATACAAGTTTCACTAAAACTTAAAAAGCCTTATTGTCCTTTATGCTATTGATATTTTAAACAACAACAGCAATACAATACAACCTACCTGCCCAAACCACCTTGAAACAGAATGTGAATAAATAAGACCCGTTTTAAACTCATGTCGTCTTAAGAAGGGCTCTGGGTAAAGGAAAACTGCACCCGACAATACGTCATTGATTTAGGGGTAAATTTTCTCCTTCTCTTTCCAAAGCAGTGGAGCACACCACAGTGCAGCAGAGCACTGTGACTGGTTGTCAGCTGTGCACAGGGAGAGCGATAGGTTAGGTGGGTGCAGCGGGCAGGCTGGGATGGAGCAAGGGTGTTTTGGCCATGGCACCATGGACTGCCACAAAGCAGCAAGTGAGGGCAGAGCTGCAGCCAAGCAGAGGCTCAGACACAATCATCCTTCTTTGCAAAAGCTCCTTGTCCACCCAGTACAGATTCAGCTCCAGATCTGCCAAACTGTGCTGAACAACTCTATTTGGAAAGTACTTGGTCATATCTTCCCATTTTCTTAATTTAGTTAGTGCTTTAACCAGACCTATAGAAATTAAATATTATAATTTATCTCCCCATAGTGTACATAGTGGATGACAGCTGGCCATGAGCCAGCAGTGTGCCCTCACAGCCCAGAAAGCCAACCACATCCTGGGCTGCGTCCAAAGAAGCGTGGCCAGCAGGGCAAGGGAGGTGATCCTGCCCCTCTGCTCTGCGCTGGTGAGACCCCACCTGGAGTGCTGCGTCCAGATGGGGAGTGCTCAGGGCAGGAGGGACATGGACCTTTTGGAGCACATCCAGAGGAGGGCCACAGAAATGATCCAAGGGGTGGAACACCTCCGCTGTGAGGACAGGCTGAGAGAGTTGGGGCTGTTCAGCCTGGAGAAGAGAAGGCTCCGGGGAGACCTGATAGCAGCCTTTCAATATCTGAAGGGGGGCTACAAGAAAGAAGGGGACAGACTCTTTAGCAGGGTCTGTTGTGATAGGACTAGGGGAAATGGTGTCAAATTGAGAAAGGGGAGATTTAGGCTGGATATAAGGAAAAAGTTTTTTACAATAAGAGTGGTGAAGCACTGGCACAGGTTGCCCAGAGATGTGGTGGATGCCCCATCCCTGGAGACCTTCAAGGTCAGGCTGGACAGGGCTCTGGGCAACCTGACCCAGCTGTAGGTGTCCCTGTGCACTGCAGGGGAGTTGGACTGGATGGCCTTTAAAGGTGCCTTCCAACTCAGATGATTCTGTTATTTTAAAAGGCTTGTTTCAGACATTTCACTACAATTGACTGGGAAATGGATAAATGTTGTGGGGAACTTAAACTTTAAGTCGTTGAAACATCCTGGTCTGGTTTTGAAGTTTTCTTCTATCAGGATCCTGAGCTCCAGGGAAAACTACAGAAGACAAGGGTAGCAAAGGCAACAGAAAAACAAACAAAACAACTACTCTGGGAAGAATGAAACTGGTCAAAGATAAGGCTCTAGAGAAAAAGAATTTTGTGGGCAACACACTGTGTCTGTATGCAGAAAGAGATAGGAAAAGATAGAGAGCTGCTAATAGATTGTCCAGCTCCGGGTTCTCTTTTAGTGGCTGTTTCTTGGGCAGGGAATGAAAATGAAATCTGCTTGAGAGAATCTAAGAAAAAGAGAAGAAAAATAATTAAAAATAGAAAAAAAAAAAAAGCTTATTTAAGGCACAAAAGGAAATCAGGAAAGACCTATCCTAGTCCCTGACAAGAAAATCAATGAGATATGGTTCCAGGACAAAAAGCCATGATCTACAAAAAAATATAACATAGATACTAGAATTGCTCTTAGACAAGAAGGTGAAGAATTTCCCCATCAGAGGATATAATCTAGTTTAGATTGAAGGTTACAGTGTTCTGGGTCCAACAACATGGGTAAGGAATCCAAGATACTGAGATCTAAGGGACCTCAGTTAGGGAAACATTGAGGGCTCAGACCCAGAATCTCCTCCCTCCAAAAAATAAAAAAAATAAAAAGAAACAGAATCCAGAATAGCATACTTTATGGAAAACACCACAAAACTTACAAGCATTCATAACTCATATTTCTCGCATATATGTTTCAAGTACCAGTGAGGTGAATTCAGCTTGCTAATTCTGACCACCTGCTCAGATCAATTCATCATTGCTGCAACAGAACGTCACAGAAGGTGAGAGAGACTGTAATCTGGAAAGTCAGTGGAGATTTTTGTTATGCTTAACCTGGATACAAGTATATGAGCCAACATCTGATTAGAAAGGATGAAAGAACTCCTTTGACAATTAGAAAAAAAAAAAAAAAAGGAAAGAAAAAGCAAAACAAATACACAACAGAGAATACTGGTATTCTTAAGATCTGCCATTGAGACATCTCAAGAGGATTTTGCAAGTCCACATGAATATACAGAATATCACACTGAACATGCTCACAAGATTTGAAATTCTGGACTATAATTAGCATTGGTTGTTCAGTGTTACTACGATATCTGTCTCGGAAAAGAAGATACAGTAAATTATATCTTAAAGAGTTTCTGGAATAATGGTGGCATCCTTTTATATTGTAAGAAAGCTCATATGACACAATCATAGAATCACAGAATCATAGAATGCCTTGGGTTGGAAGGGACCTCAGAGACCATCTAGTTCCAGCTCCCCTGCCGTGGACAGGGCTGCCAGCCACTAGCTCACTAGATCAAACTGCCCAGGAACCCATCCAGCCTGGCCTTGAACACAGCCAGGGATGGGGCAGCCACAGCTTCTCTGGGCAGCCTGTGCCAGCGCCTCACCACTCTCTCAGTGAAGAATTTCTTCCTGATGTCCAACCTAAACCTCTCCTCTGTCAATTTTAGCCCATTCCCCCTTGTCCTACCATTATCCACCCGTGTAAAAAGTTGGTCCCCCTCCTGCCTGTCAGCTCCTTTCAAGTATTGGAAGGCCGCAATGAGGTCTCCCCAGAGCCTTCTCTTTTCCAAGCTGAACAATCCCAACTCCCTCAACCTTTCCTCAAAGGTGTCACACTGTCATTTAGTCAGGACTTACACTTCGCTGTAAAACCTCTCTTTGACAGTTGAGTCTTGAGAAGTTACTGGGCACCTGCATGGACAGTCACCACAAGGACCCTTCCTCTGGAGCAATGGAATAAATTGAGATTATTAAAGTCAAACCTGTAAGTGCATTGACACCCAAGAATTTCACACCATGAGGCCTCTAGAAGAGATTCAAGGAAGGCCTTAGACCCCAGTGAAATGTCACGCAGACCCATTAAGTAAGGTCTAGATGTATAGATATAGATGTAGAGATAGAAACTGTGTATCAGAGTTGACACATACAGGCAAGATCCAATCCTGCAGTTTGCATTGCTTGCACTATGCTTATTTTCTGGCTAAATTGAGTTTAGTTCACTGAGTTATCAATACAGCTTTCGTTGGTATGTGCCACCTGAATCCAGGCCCAGCAGAATCTGCCTTATGAGCCTGCAGTCAGGCATTCTGCTCATGAAACAATTAATAGCATAAAGACACAGAAAACAAAAATCCAGTATTATTTTTAACCATATAATACAGAGGTGACAAAAATAATTCAATATCTCCATTCTCTAAATATTTGTAACAAAACATCTCACGGATTTTTGGAATTACCTTGGGCATTTGTTGACAAAATCAAGATAATCTCATCTCAATCGCATAACCTCACTCCTGAACCTGCTGAAAAGAAGGGTATGATGGTAACTAGAGGCCACAGTTTTTTCACTCTCCTCTCATCTTTTCAGGTGGCTGGGCGGTACTTTGGGAGTTAGTGATAAAGACTGAAGTACAGTGAATATTGTAATTTTCGACTTTTACCATTTGAACAAGTTGTTTTTTAATTCTCATTACTGTATCAATCCCACACTCCAAAGCAAAGATCCTGCTCTACTTGAAGATAATGCTGAAGTTGCATGCTGAGCCACCAAAAGTTGGGCGTTTTGTTTTTATAGCTTCTTAAGCAAGACTTCCCTATTTCACCAAAATACTGTGCTCCTGGGAACATTACTCATGCATGTCTAGTAGTTTAAAGGATATCACTTCTGGGCATACTTCAGGGTAACCATTGCTTTCCAGTTCTCTTCTTCTGATTTAATATCTGCTTTGGAAATTTTCCTTCTGGATTAGTGTCCCATCATGTATCTTTCAAGACCGCTTCTCATTTGCTAATTTCCTCTTGTGTTTCCAATACCTCTAGAGTCTACCCTGGTTTTCACAACTCTTCACAAGTTATTTTACCTCTCTTTCTGGATCATTAACTGTGCATAGGAAAGTGTTCCTGTTCCAAAAAGTTCCTGCATGTGTGTTCAAGCATTGTTGAAATCTACAGGATGCAAACAGCTCCTCCAAGGCAAACATAAGGACTTCCCTAGTACATGCTGAGTGCCAGACTGCTCAGCTGCACTACTGCCAGCAGCATTGCAAACATTCACCGTCACGGTCCTTTACGCTTCAACATTTTTTTCCATCCACCTCATTCATTGCAAGTCAGGTGGAATGATTTTTGTGGGTGCTATTATATGACACCCTGAATCAAATGCATCATTGACGTACAAACATCTCATGATCACTGTGGTCCATTCTTCTGCTGTGCTGTGAATGCAAAATATTTCGTTCACCTCAGTGGGACAATGGGCATAAATGAAAATAAGCAATTTTGGACCTGATTTACAGACAGAAAACAGGTTCTTCCGTTAAGATATGATGTCACCAAATCACAACTTTCACATTTACTCTTGTTCTTTTTTTTGTCTATCTTTACATTATACTTGCTTTTCTGCATTCGTCTGTTTCATGCAAAATTTACCAAGTACTTTCAAAATTAATGAACAATTTTTAGTAGTCTTGACAGCATAAAACTAACAACACCCTAAATAGGAGCCAGAGTTTGCCATCTTGGCTCCCTGCACATCAGTCCAATAAATCTGTACTGAAATAAGCTGTACAAACAGATATACATTCATTAATTCTTTACTGCTCTTTATCAACATTTTGAACACAGACCTCTTTACTTTCTGTTTCTCCAGTTTCATTTATTCTATTTTTTGGTTTTTAAAACGAGTTCAGTATCTCAGCTATTCTCAGCTGGGATAATCCTCCACATTTCTCATTTGCATGTAAAGTGCAGTCAATGCGAATTGATCAAAACCAAATTAACAGCAATTGGTTCCAATATTTTCCCTGTTTACACATTAGTTTGCTACCTTTAACATATAGATGTATTGAATTCAGCTTAGCAACCTGAGCATGAATGCTGTGGCCTTTAAAGAGAAACTTATCTGTAATTAAAATCATGCACAAGTTTTAGTGGGAATCTGTTTACTACCTAGAAAGAAAGTTGATTTTTAAAATGAATAGAATTTAGTCCAGTAGGTCCAGTAGTTCATGTGCTTAATTCTGAATAAAATCCCCTAAAATTGTGGGGAGTTAGCTTTATTAAGCTTCAGGCCATATGAAGACTATATCTAGTTCTGGGTGGGTTTTTGAAAAAAATCAAAAGATAACCTTCCAAAAACAGCATTTTATTTCTTTAAAATATCACTGCAAACTGATAATAAGTTAATACAGTTGTAATAATTATGAGATTTTCTTTTTTGCAAAAATTGTATAGTAAATATGTACTGAAACTACAAGCATGTGTTATAAATCATCTGACACAGTGTTCAGATGACAAGTAATAAGGGCTTTAGAATAAAAACCAAAGCACATATACAGTGGTTGCTATAAGGAAATGATTTATCCTATAGTGTATATTGGATTGCTTATTATCATTTCCAATGGTAATTGCTATGGCTCCACTACGCTGTTTAATTGCTACAGTACATTGACATATACTATGGAAGACACTGCAGTAACTGCTGTGGTTATACCACAGCATTTGCATAATCTGCTCTGTAGTTTATTCCTATAGGAGATAATGTAGTATAAGCAGGAATCAAATTGTTTCTCACCATATTGATTGCAATTAAGAACACAAATATGAATAAAAAATAAGGCTTTTTTCAAGGTATATAACACAAGACAGTCAAAAAATTCAAGTTTAAGTCATGACTGTGCTAGTGTTTCTAGGAAAATAATTATAGCAACAGAGCTACTGACATGTTGGCAACAACAGTAAGATGGAACTCTGAATTTTTGTGTGAAGATCTCTACTTCCCAGGCCAGCTTCTTCACATATGCCATCCCTACTTGCAGTTAAATCAGCCTAACCACTCCAGTGCAACAAAGGTAGGATTTGAACCATTGATACAAATTCATTACCACAGGTGAGAAGACAAACACGCTTTCTAACACTGAGTGATGTTGAAGTCTTCATGGTAACTGGCTGAGGCTGTGGTCTATATGCTGATGAAATGGTAGTGAGTTTCTTTGTGAAACAAACTTTGACGTTACCTTGGCTCCCAGTGTCTTGGATCTCTCTTCAGTGGTGTCTCCCGCTCTTCAGGAACCTTAGTGGTGACACCTCTGATAAACTACATTTCCTCCATCTGTCCCTAGCCACAGGTTCTCCGGTTGCTTTTGGGCTCCTAGATGTTAGTACATCCCTACACACGCTCCCAGGCCAGAGGGAAGAAACACATTCCCACAAAAGAAGTTGTCACTGGAAATTTTCCAATGCCAAAGGTCAACCCAACAATTTTTGCAGAGATGTCCCTGCTACTTTTAAGTGCTGAGGTTGCCTACAAGGGGTTGAACTCTTATCTAGGAGAGTTGGGACCCAATCAAGGTAGGTTTTGTAGATCAAGATCAACCTTTTCTTTTGTCTCTGAAATCAAATTTGCATGTAGGGAAGTATAAAGACTACAAGTACATCATGTTGCCAGGAGAAGTACCACTATGTATTTCTCCCTTGCTTCTTTGCCTTGAATACACAGTGGAAAGCAGAGAAAGGACTTCCAGCTATAGCCTGACTCTTGAGTGTTTCAGAGAACTAACAAAAGCCATTGATCACAGACACCAGCCATACGAAAATGCTTGAACAGATGGCATGTTTTGATGGATTTTTTTTGTCTTCTGTGAATGAAAGTAAGCAGTGAGATTTACTTTGATTTGGAAAAAGTTGTTTGTTATTCCCGTATATTCTGTTTGTGAAACTAACATCTCTTCAGCAAAATAGCTGAAAATTTGTCTTCAAATTCAGCCAGTCATGATTTTTCCCTTTTTAAAAAAGCCAATCCAAGCAGTCTAGAATCAGGAGGAAAATCACATCACAAGGCTCAGACATTCTCAATAATGAATAGTCAAAGTGAGGGATAAGGCTAGGTCAAATCATTTGGAAATATTTGCAAACAACTAGTAACAACTCACTTGCTTAATTAAAAAGTCGGAGCTGATAATATAGGATTTAAATAATTAGCTCAGCTCTATTACTAAAACAAAGGACAGCAAAAAAAGTTGTTAGGACAATTCATTGTGAAAGCAACTCCTGCTCTGCTTTATAGACTTCTGTAGCTTCAAGAAGCAATTGATGGCAGGGGACATTGATGTACGATAAATGTAGCATGCAATCACTCTGATTGTTTGTGATCATGACATTTTACAAACACTGCTTCTCTGTCATTTTCTAAAGTATTGTTTTAGAGGGTTGTGACAGAGGTAAAAGAAATAAAAAAGAACAAAACAAGAAGAAATGTCACCTCGTCTTCCTAGACAAGCCAGATTGAAAAATTGAAGAGAAACCGACTTGGATGAGGTAGATTCATAGCACTGACACTGTACAAGCAAAATCAGAATTAGATTTTGAGATCATTGAAGTAATCAAACCACAGATTCTTTTCGCAGGAGCTTACAGTATGCCATCTATATACTATATTGAGTGTGGCAGTGATGGCTTGCAGTTGGAGTAAGAACTTGCTGGATTTTTTTTATATTCGACCCTGCTACTGACACATTGTGTGACCTTGAGGTTCAGATCCCCACTTGTGAGATGGGGATACTAATCTTAACATATTTTGCAGCTAATCAGATAAAATCTGTGAGTTCTCTTTGAGTGTCTGCAGCCAATAATTACTGCTGTTTATAATTTGTTGTTTTTTGTATAATTGTAAATAAATAACCTTGAACTTTAAACTAAAAAAGAATGTTTCTCAGTACTGACCACAACCCACATCCAGCACATGCATTGCATTTACAGATGGGCAAGTGGAAGTGAACCCGTTTCAACCTCCCTTTCACCCCTTCAGCCACATATAAAAGGTCAGACCTTGGATTTGGTTTACTCATTTGCAGTGCTCAGGTATATGTTTTCCTTACATCTAACAATGTCTTTCAGGCTTTCCATCTAGCTAAAACTCCTACCTAAGCCTTGTTTTGTCTTTACTTGACTATTCCATTCTCTTTCTCCGTCTGTGTTGGTCACTTCTCATTGGGAAGACCAGCTATCTGATGACTGCAGCTCTTTTCCTTCCACTCATACCTAACAGTAACTTTTTTTGACTTCAAAGACTTCTTTCACTTTGCTCCCTCTGTCAAACAGATCTAGAGATCTGTTGCAATACCATCCTTTGGGTTTCCTCATCCAGCAGTCTAAGCTATTACCACCTTATTCTCCAAAACCATCATGATTTCCCTCATACTCCTAAAACTATGCTGATGAGATACACATGGGAAAATATTAAAATGGTCGCTTTATTTTCCATCAAATCTTCATACAAAAGGAGTTCTACTATATTGCCTTTAAATCCAGCCCACTACAGAGGCAGGCAGCAAATGTGAACTATTGCCTTTCCAGCTGAATTATTCCATTTTTCACGTTTCTCCTGTAAATAAAGAAGCCCATACTTTGCATCCAGAATTAACAAAGTTGAGCTAGTTTTTCTGTTCAGCCACTTCATTTCGTCTGTAACTTGTATAGGACAGGGACAGTTTCTTCTTCTACTTGTTTGCATTTGCAATACTCACATGACGTGTCACGCCCCATTTAACAATTTTTCAGCCATTATAGTCTGAATATTTACTACCAAAAAGGGAACAAAACTAATAACCTGAAGACTTTCTGATTTTCATTGCTCTGAAGAAATGGAAAGAACAAGCATATAAGGGCAATGTAGTGCAAATTGCACTAAGGTTATGTCACAGAGGAAGTAGAACTGCTTGAACTCAGGAAGGGCTCTGCCTCAAAATATGTGGCTATAAACTAATCAACCATATTTTTTATCTAGAACTCACAAGATGCTTTCAAATTAGTGAAGAGTTAGTTCAGAAATACCCCCTTTGCTCAGTGAGTTTCAGTAGGGAATTGGGAACAGAAAACCTAAGTGGCTTCAGTTGAAGTTTGGTCAGTTGACAAAGGGCAATCCAGCGTGCCCATGTAGGCAGAGGAGTGGGTGACCCAGCAAACCTCCCCCAACCCCCTGACCCTACTTTGAGCATTGTGTCTGCTTCAGCATTCAAATCATTCCTAATAATGAGTAATCAATGAGCCAACACACGGCTCAAAGCAGTGTGTTGTCCATGATATGCTGATGGGTTTTAAATATTTCTAGAGAAATGGCCAACTTCTTGTTAATTTAGGTGTGATACCGTCCCACACTTACTTCAACAATACTACAGGCCATCATTTACACACAGCGCATAGACATGCATGCAATATATTTTGTTGCTTCGGATATTTGCCCTGCAAACATCCTGAACTCTGAGATTTGGAAACTTTATTTCTTACATACGGCCAGGATCAACAGCAGTTCTAAAGCCAGCACATGTCTACAGTGATACCTAAGTAACCTCGCTATTTCCAGAAGAGATTTTTTCTTTTTTTTTTTTTTTGGAATCAAGAACAGCCCAGCCTAACTGCTCCAGCTTGTTTGTGAGAAATCTATTTTACTGGTCTTTGAATAGAGTTATTCAAGTAATATACTCAGACAGCAATTGACAATAGCTCGTACTGACATTGAATTCACTACACAGGAATAAATGTAATGTTAAATCTTACTTTTTTGCATGTTAAGCACCTTGATAATTTCATATGGTTGAAACAGTGCAAGTAGGCAATTTTAAGAGAATGTAATGTTAACCTACATCTCTTTCAGCTCCTTGGCCATACCCCAAAAGGGAGCAGCTCTGGGAAGATAATATATGAAAACTGGTACTATTCTGAACTTCGTAACAAACATCACGAGCTGTGATGCAAACTTTGCATTGCAACAACTGAAGCTGGTTCCCCTTTCCCGCATGCTGCCACCAGTAGAGGCAAGCAGTGATCTGCTGCTCCCAGACACCTTACTGTGGATCTGAAGGAAATCCCTGGACTTCCTGAGGCAGTGCCAGCT
>VXAV01000984.1:428108-453812 GCA_013399715.1 Alectura lathami
AGCTCACACATTTCAGGACTCAGCCCAAGGTAAGCCTCAAACAACAAAGAGGGACCACACAACACAGGAGTAGGACACCAGTGAACAGAGAGATTCAATTGTCCAGTTTCTGCTCTGAGTACTGTTTGTAAATGTTAAACTAAATAGACTTCAGATAAAATGCCCTAATTGTTCATTGTGGTAGGGCCCAAAATACTGTACTCTTAAGCCCAAGCCTTTCACCTTGGAACAAATATCCTACTTGCTAAGCCACTACATAAAAAGAGGGGAGCTGGTATTGTGGATCTGTTCTGACAGAGGTCATTCTCCATACACGTTATGCATGGTTTGTAGAGGCTTTAGCTTGGTTGCCAGGGTCTATTGCAATAGCAAGGTACCAAAACAGTCTTCGCTCAGTCTCAGACCCAGAATTGAACTCAGTTTTCTCTTGCTCCAGCACAGCCCAGTAACCACAAAACACCAACAGAAAGAACAGAGAAGCAAATTAAGAACATACAGTTGGACAGCCACCCGTTGAAACTTTTAAGTCCAAAGAAATACCATTTCCCCAATTCTGCAGGTATTTTCCTGAGACAGCTTGCTCTGAAATGTGAAAGGATAATGAAAAATCAGTTTGTTTTTTGTTTGTTTGTTTGTTTTTAAGAAGGAAATGTGGAGTAAAAGTGGGCAAAGATAGAAAGTACAAATGGAGAGAACACCCAAGAAAAGAACCACCATGATTTGGAAACTGCGTACATGTACATAAATGTATATATGCAGCAAATGTATATGTATATACATCTGAATGATACCGCACAGATATGAAGCTGAGACAATGCATGTAAATACATGATGCACTTCAAACTTGTAAACCTGCAGCCTGAAAGGTTCGTTTTCCTGCATCTCTTTATTTGTGATTTATTCCTGAAGAATAAATTAAGTTTTTAGGTAAACAGTTACAGTGTAACAAGCTAATCTGGGAACTATGTAACTCATTTCTCACTCTTAGAGATAGGGAAAATATTCAATTAGTATTCTGTCCATGTTAATTTTTAATTTAAAGCCTTTAACCAAAGTACAATGGACTTTTGACATATAAATATTAAAAATTAAATTTCCTGAGTTCATTATCTGATAATTAGAACTAAATAACATCTTAACTGAGAGACAAACCCCACGCAAAGCAAGTCAGTTCCATTTAAGATTCCATTAGAAAAGTGTTTGAGCTAGTATGTAATGGACCATAAAATTTAATTTGGAAATGATATTACCAAAAATGATGGAATGATACCAGTCACAAAAGGACATGTAGGCAGCCCTCATCTTTTCATTTGGCATGATGTTCTTCTATTGATTGTGTAGAATTAGAAAGGAATTACTTAATATTGCACAGAATAACATATGTAGGTTTTTTTCCCTTTCTCTAGCTCCCTGGTATTTAAAAGTCAGAATTGACCAGTGTAGCTCCATGTAATTACAAAGATTTCCTTATCTTAGCCTATTTGCTGAAGTCATCCTAAAGAAAGGGTCCCCTAATCCATTGGCTGTCTCATATCTCATTTACATTGGTGGTAATCCCCATCCTATCTCAGCATTTAGGTAATGACTTTGGGATTAAATTGCACTTCTTGCAATTCTTTACTTTCAAATCTCTACAACATATCAGCGGGGCCCAGCTGAATAGGCCTGTCAGAAGCCTGGTAATGCAGCCTGGTGGGTAAGGCCTCTGACTTTAAAGTGAAATTAACTTTCTTCATAAAAGGCTTTAAGAAAAGAAAACCTTGATTCTGTGTTGCAAAGCATTTTAGGATGTTATAAAAAGATGCCAGGATTAAGTTATATTAGGCTTTCTAAACCAGTTCATTTAGCTACTCTTGCTGCATTTATAGCTAAGGTAGTTTCAGTAAGTCATTTTGAGATAGTTATCAGTCTAAAAGACCTGAAATGTCAGGTGTATCTTAAAATTTTGCCTCATGAAAAATTCTGACAATGACTGTTCTGAACCCCTAGGATCATATCATTAGATTTAATCTAATTTGTCACATTCAGGGAGCAAAAGCCTGCTGCTTGTTATAGTCTTGTACTGAAAATTAAAAACAGTTATTCGGAAAACTGTTAAATTAGGCTCATATTCAACAAGATTCCTAAGAACATTTCTAATTTTTAGAATAATTAGAATAATTTAGAATAATTAGAATAAATATATTAATTTAGAATAATTTAGAATAATTTTATTGAAGTCAAGAAGAAGAAAAATACTTAAATGTTTTCCTAAACTTGCATTTAAATTAGAAATATCATAGAATCATAGAAATATAGAAACATAGAAATATGTTGTGACAGAGCTTTTTTTTATCCATTAAAAAAAAAAAAAAAAAAAAAGAATTGTAAAAAACATGCATATATTGATGAAAGAAAATTAAGTTACATAAATCGTGGCTATGCTGTGGGTATGAATATAGATGTGGCATATACAGATATTGTTACAGGAAGGTCTCCTATAGAAAGGTGGTTTTATTCACTAATGTTCCTAACTCTTAAACTGCTTTTCTTCCTGTTGAAAATATCTGATCTTTTAAAGTTAAGCTATTTCCAAAACTGAGAGAATACCTCGGTTTGCCAGATTAAGAGCATCCTCCCAGCTAGTCCACCAAGGTACTGTAAAGCACCACAGATCAAATTAAATGCTTGATATTTAGCAGCTGAATCACGGTGGCATAGAGGATGCCACTTGCCAGTGTTATCAAAAGCAGTCCGAGTAGCCAAATATAAGTCATCCGAGGAATCTACATTCATACACACTCCTTAGCCTGACAGCTGCATCCTGCGAAGAATTCATCTGCCCTGAAATCATTAGACACATGCCCTGCCTTCTCGTAATGAAGCCACCTTCTCAAACAAACATGGCCAGAAGAAAGTCATGGGAGAGGACACCTCACTGATACCTATGGCAGCTATTTTTTAAAGTATTAGCTCTTGTCTCTACCAGTATTTTTGTCTCCTTTTGTTTTCCCTGAGTTTGGGTGCCTGGGCATGTACTTGCTCTGACTTTACCACGGTTCTGCGAAACAACAGGTTGTGCAGAGCTGGGTTTTCTACAGCAAACCTCAACTGATGCCATCTGCGGTGGTGACACATACGGTTCTACATCTGGTCTGTCATCCTGCCAGTGAGGGGGAGCAGACAGCCTAGGTCAAATGCAGACAAACAAGTAGTGATGGAGGGGTGGGTACTGCTTTGGTGCTTGATTTAGTTGCTTGGCACCACTAGATGTCCCAAAAAGATACCCAAGGCATGTTCATGGCAGATATAACACAGGGTCTAGGGAAGATTCATATTATTCCAAAAAAGCTGAAGCAGTAACATGTCATAGAGCAACTCAAATCACACTGTGTACCCATGTGTGAGCAACGGGATGGTGTCTCTGGTTTGGTAAGAGGGATTAAGACGGGGAAAATAGCAGCCTGGGGAGGCAGCAGTAAGACCAGGAGAGAAGCAGGACATGAGATGCCTTTCCCCAGTCTTCAAACCGTCACTTTAGCATACAGCCCTTAGAGCTGCATAGGAATCACACCGGTATTTTTTGAACCTACTTCTCGGAGTATGAAATTAAATATTTGCAGTACCCTGTGTGTCTCAGAGGAAACATTAACAAACAGTACAGGCAATTACTAAGCAGTGACATGCCATCAGGACAAAGAAGAAAGGTAAGGGGAGGAATTTAATTGGAAATTATTTCTGGCAGAAATAATTAAAATTATCCTGTTTACAGTCACAGTACTCTTACAACTGGCTGTAATGTCTGTGTTAAGAGACTTCTGAAACAGGTAAGAGTCACAGATTTACTGCTGCAAATGGAGCAGAGTCCCCAGCACAGCTATGTGGCAGCTGAGCCCTCTGCACTTTAAGGAGCTGGGGATGGCATAAGCTGTGCAAAGGCAATGCACATCTTCCCTGCCTTCTCGGCAATGCCCTCATTTGTTCAGAAAAGAGAAAGGTTTTACCATCTTCCCACCCACATTCACATCAGGGCTACATACACCAGGGGATGGTAGTTACTCATTTTGAAGGGGAGCTGCGTGGTCTAATGGTTACCAGAACCTACAGGATTTGGGCAAGATGCTGAGTGCAAAATTATCAGACCATCAGTGTTATGCAAGATCATTACTGCTGAATTAACTTCGTGGTTGCAAAGTCTCAAAGACATGTGAACACCAACTTCCATATAAAACAATTTGAGGTTTTTGTTTTCAGTTGCTTTTGAACAGCGCTTCTTTTAACTGGCGTAAAGATCATCTCACTCAGAAACAAAGACAGCGTAAAGTTTACCTTACTGCTGTTGTAAATCCAGGTTCACATATGTTTGCAAGAATGGCGAATATTTGTAAGTGATGTGCAATTTTTTTAACAAATAATATTAGAAAGCCTGTATTTCAATGACACACCTAGCAAAATGCACAAAGGCAGCTATTGTTTCTGCTGCAAACCCTGCAGATAGGCAGAAAACAGTAAGCACATAATGGCTGGAGTGGTTAGCCCATTCCACATGTTCCTTGCAGCCTTTTTCATACACTGGGCTATGCGGTTCAGCTCAGTTGTATCCAATGATGAGTGATAATTGGAAGCCCTCCTCCTGCCATTCTCCAGAATGATACGGAAATTAATTCTTGTACACTGCGCATTGCATACACCAAGGGAAGTTGACCCTTTCAATTTACATACACTATAGGGTCCTGCTATCACACTCCAGCCAGCAAACAGCTTCTCTTATCTAGGAAAGACCCTCATTTGTTATTTCTTGCTGAATACACCCACTCCCATTATTTCTGTAATTCTGTGCAATAATAGACCTTACCCTAATGAAACCCGCATTATGAGAAGGTTATAGTTCTGACCCAAAGACGATTAGCTCTGTGCTCTGTTATTGCTACATATGTAATTGTATAATTGATTTTAAAATTTACTTTTGTGTCCCCAAACCATAAAGTGAGCAGCCCATTAAGGAGGCAAAATATAATTAATATATCTATTAAAGTAGGGTAGGATATTATTGCAATTTTAAGATTATCTGGATAAGTTTACACATAAAGACAAGGAAGAAATATAAAAGTTGAGACTCTCATCATACTTCACTTTAGGTAACTTATGCAGAGAATGTATGTTTTCAGTACACAACAACAGCTCTACAAGATGTACCTAGCAGGTAGATGTCCGATTTCATACACAACACCCTGAAGCCAAGCAGGTTGAGTATTCTGCCAGAAAGAGCCTTTGTGAGTCTATGCTAATGAAGATACACAAATCTTTGTTTCCACTGTTTTTTACTTCCATATATTTTCTTGACTATGCACCTAACACGATGTGGCGCCTCTCAGCCAATAGACACATGCTAGTTATTGAAATTTTGTGTTTCAATAATTAAATCTAAATACATAAGAACATACACAGCTAGAACCATATGTTTTTCAACACAAAAGCATTTTGCCTTCATTTACTTCTACTCCTTACCCTCTAATCACACAGCCGGCTGACAGTATCCATCATCCAAAGCAATCAGAGGCACACAGATCCCTGTGCTGTCTTAGGCATT
The DNA here is from genome assembly GCA_013399715.1 of Alectura lathami. Taxonomy (NCBI): domain Eukaryota; kingdom Metazoa; phylum Chordata; class Aves; order Galliformes; family Megapodiidae; genus Alectura; species Alectura lathami. Next base: position 433,678 of record VXAV01000984.1, read on the forward strand.
AAGAGACAAATTCTCTCTTCAGTCCAAGCATTGCACTGCACTAAAAGACTCTACATGTATCCATGTATAAACCCACCATGAAATCTGGGCTTTCACCATGCAATAGCCCTACTATCACTTGTAAAGCAGCAGCCTAGTCTAGTCTGAGGCCTCTTGAAGCCAGGGCAGCTTTTGCACTAAGAACTAGCACAATAACAGGAAAGAGAGACCTAGCAGCAGTGAAGTGGGAGAGAAAAGACCTGCTGGCAAAGCCTGCCAGTGTCCACTTCAGTGTTATTCCCCAGTTGTTATGAACTTGTTTGGTACCACAAACATCATTTCTGATGGTGGCCTCCATCACCATCTTGGATCTAGTCTGTAACAGCAGCCTAGCTCCTCTTGCCTGAGATGCTGCAACAAAATAGCCAAGGCCCTCAGCAGCAGGGGTTCACTTTCTAAAACCAGAACATAGGCATCTGGTGATATTCCAGATGTCCTGTGTGCTCTTCAGATGCTGCTCGAGATGGGTGTAGGTGTCTCACAGGTCTTGCGTCACAGCTGGTGCATTCTTGAGGCTTTCCCAAGGCTGTCTGAAATAGCACCAGTACTTGGGGTCAGCTGTGTCATGTCTCAAGCGAATTTCTGACAATAGCAGTGAGCTTCTGTCAAGAGAAGGTTATTGGCTCTGAGGGTGACATTTATCTCATCAGAGGTGGGAATACACTGTGGGCACTGAGTCTGCACTTAGTCTGCTCTGGAGACTGAGACCACCCCAATAAATCTCAATGCCCTGCACATACAAAAGAAAATTTGCACCTCTTAAATCAATGGGATTGTTTCCGGTAATTTCTGCCTCACCTGGTTCTGGTTTAAATATATATTTAGGAAGCAGGTCTTTTCCTCATCTTTAGACAACTTAGTGTTCCCACTCAGAATTACTCATTATCAGAGAACCATTTTAAATGGACATGCCTCCGTTGAATTGGATTTGTGAGATAAGTTAAGGAAAAGGCAGTTGTGTAATTTGCACACAAAGTGGTTGGAATTGATCTAAAACAAACCTTTAACTTTCAAACTGGTTTAAATGGGGAAAAGACCATTGGATAATTACATCATTTAACACATTGATTGCCTAAAAGTCAATTCTAATGATTTCAGAAATAGAGGGCATTGTGCTTTCCTCATTTTTAAGGAAAGATTTTTGTTTGGAGCAGAGGAGTAAGTGGTGAATTTTTTAAAAGAGACAATATGGAAGAGCTGAAGAAAACAAAAGTTTCATTATGCCAACAAGGCTTACTTCACAGAAGCTAAAAAAAAAATCAATGGGACACTATTAAATCAAGTACTTCTTCCCTTACAGTACAACAATGTAAAAGTAACTTAACTGATCAGTGTGTATTTAGAATACATAATTAAAAAGGTAGTTTGCATCTTTAGTCTGACCACATCTACATTTTCTTTAAAGTTATGCATCCCCTCTGTTATATTCGATTATTCTCATTGGTCCGTTAACTAAAAGGTGCAGCACACAAAGCCCTGAGATTCAATTTTCTAACTCTTTCTAGTTCTAGTTCTTCTACAATACTTTATTTCTCTGCCAACAAGGATAGAAAGTGTGAATGTGTCACAAGGACATTAATAATCATATGTCACATTTACGTACAACTTCATTGGTGGGGAAACTCTTCCTTTTATTCATATGTGTAGCCAAGTGGGATACTTTGCATGCACAATGGAATATTGAATTATAGCCCCAGATCTCAAGATGCTTAGAACACTTTGTAATAAAAGTTGCATTCATTTAGCTGAAGGAAGGTTCTTAAATCAGTTTAGTCATACCACCAAAAATCCACGTGGACAACCTTAAGTCAATTTGAACCAAGCTTATTTCAATTTGGCTTAATTCAGAAAGAAATCAATTTAAGCTGAAGCAATATATCCAAGGCTTACATTGATATAACAACATGCACAAAGGCATTTGCAACCATTTAAGCAAATCAACTTGGAAAGTAACTTTAGGTTCTGTCTACATTAGAGGCTTCACCAGTACAGCAGCACTGACAGCTCTGTCCTTCCAATGCAGTTGTATGGGTACTAGAGGAAATTTTATTTATTAATGGCACAGTAATTTCATTCCCACTGTCAAATAGTTGATGTCACCTTAAATCCCATTTTTCTTGTTGTACTGGTTTCTGTTGGCTTGGTTAGGTTTGCCCAGGTTGTGTATCTAAAACTCTGAGACTCCAAAGCATAGAGGGTCTTTCTAAGAGTAAGTAGGCACACAAGGCCTTGGGTTGTTTTTCTGCTAGGATGGTAGATGTTTTTGCAGTCTAAATATGTACCAGTTCACTGGGGGAAAAAATGAGTCTTCACAACCTGTCTCCTCTCTGTGTCTGTACATATACAGACAAGCAGCCAGCTATTACCAAACTGACATAAATGCCTGCAGGCAGGAGAAAAAGCTGCTTTGAACCAAGAAAGGTTTTGTCGGAGTTTGGTTAGACATTAAAGCCTTTAGGTATTGGAAACGTTAAAAGAAAAATAATAAAAAAAATTGCCATTTACTTTCAGAACATGGGCCTGTCATGCTTAATGCTTTCTATTGAATGGAATTAAGGTCCTGTCAAAAATCCAGTTCTCTTGGTAGAGAATGAATCAAAGCTACCCATTTCTAATTTGGCAGCAAGATCTGACCTTACTAAAGAAATTACAAAAAAAAAAAAAAAAAAAAAAAAAAAAAGATAAACAGAAAGTAGGAGATGTTCTCCTTCACTTCATAAATCATATCTCCCCTTTTGTCCACCTCTTTGTACCACATGTGTAAGTCCAAGGGTTTCCAACACTCTGACAAATCAGGCATTTGGGCTTTTGACATAGAAATGAACCACTCTGTTGCTCACATTGCCAACTCATACGTTTCAGGCAAAAAATAAGAAAACTGAATTTTACTCTCCTAAAAATATCTGCAGGGAAGGCTGTGGTGAGGCAGCAGAAAACAGGGGAGATGTGCCATATAATAAGAATTCTAAGGATGTTATGGATCTTCTGCATAGACAGCATGTAAATCCACTTTTTGTGATAATTTTTGTAATGGACAAGAGTACTACTGTCCCATGCCACTGAAGGTCTCCCTTTATGGCAGGTTCAGTGTGCAAGGAAGCACATCAGTGTGAGGATGCTTATCCATGAAGTGGCCAGAGTGGAATGGAAATTACATTCTCTGTGCTCGGCAGTTGCTTGTAGCAAGGGTCAAGGGCTTCACTCAAGGTACCAACTATTTCCTATGCCTCAGAAAACATCACTCAAACTGTACAGAAAATATTTTTCCAGTAGAATATTTTTCCAGCTGGAGCTCAGGATCTCAGATGAGGCTATCGAGGAGAGCTTTGCAGGAAGTTTCTGGTCATAATACATAGAAGTTCTTGGAAAGTGAAGTCTCTGGGAGGACCTGATAGCGGCCTTCTAGTACCTGAAGGTGACCTACAGGAGAGCTGGGGAGGGACTCTTTAGAAGGGCATGTAGCGACAGGACGAGGGGTAATGGCTACAAACTGGAAGAGGGGAGATTTAGGCTAGATGTTAGGAAGAAATTCTTTACTGTGAGGGTGGTGAGACACTTGCACAGGTTGCCCAGAGAGGCTGTGGACGCCCCCTCCCTGGCAGTGCTCAAGGCCAGGCTGGATGGGGCTCTGAGCAACCTGGTCTAGTGGGAGGTGTCCCTGCCCATGACAGGGGGGTTGGAACTAGATGATCTTTAAGATCCCTTCCAACCCAAACTATTCTATGATTCTATGTTCCTATGAAAAAAATCCACCATGGTACCATAAAATTAAGACCTGCAAGACAACCAAACAGCAGGGTCTTGGTACTGTTGGCCATTGGTTTTAACAAGCAACTCAAAAACCTTTTCTAGGGACAAGGCAGCAGCAAATTCCCATGTCTTCAGGTCTCTGCGATTACTTATCAATTGCCTAGCACTGCAGACACTTGACAGTTCAGCTTTTCTCTGCCAGTCCTAACAATGCACCCTCCCACAATTTACCCCATTTTATAAAACAAGCAGAAGACATATATCCATCTCCTCCCTAGCTCATTTCAACCTGGAGAACTCAAGCAATGTGGCAGGGAAGTGTACACTGATGCTTCAGCCATGCTCTATCAATGTTGAAATGTCAGTAGGAAACATGTTTGCAGAAGTCAAAGCATTATCTAGATACTGACAGATTTTGTGTCGTGGATGTGGCCAATGAAACAATCAAACAGCAGGGAAAAGGCATAAGCTGTAAGCAGCACAGGGCAAATAGTAACCACTACAGAAAAGGTATTATCCTTTTTGTCCCAAATAACAAATGGAGACTGTAGAAATTCTACATTCTTCATTTTGTCAACATGGAAAAATACAGACAGCCACAGTTATTACACGCGGTATTATAGGAAAGCAAGAAGACGTATATTCATTCTGAATTTCATCAGATAACTTCAGTAAATCACATGTCAAAATATTTTTTCAAAAGTGAGGTTTTTTGGGAACTGTTCCTTTTGCTTATATTAAGCCACAGAAAACAATATATATGAAATAAACTCTGATGCTTAATGATGTAGACAAAACAGAGGAAGATTACTCTGCTTAAAAAATATGGTTAGAACTTGCAAAAGCATTTTTATAAGTGATTTTATTACAAAGTGTCCCATCAAGTTATATAATGAAAATTATTGTGAAGCATGCAGAAGAGAAGGCTCTAGAGAGACCTGATAGCAGCCTTTCAATATCTAAAGGGGGGCTACAAGAAAGAAGGGGACAGACTCTTTAGCAGGGTTGGTTGTGACACAACTGGGGGAAATGGTTTCAAATTGAGACAGGGGAGATTTAGACTGGGTATAAGGAAAACGTTTTTTACAATAAGGGTGGTGAAGCACTGGCACAGGTTGCCCAGAGAGGTGGTGGATGCCCCATCCCTGGAGACCTTCAAGGTCAGGCTGGACAGGGCTCTGAGCAACCTGACCCAGCTGTAGGTGTCCCTGTGCACTGCAGGGGAGTTGGACTGGATGGCCTTTAAAGGTCCCTTCCAACTCAAACGATTCTGTGATTCTATGCACATTGCTCACCAACCAAAATGGTTATGAAAAATTTCGAAAGCTAAGCAATTTAGGAACAGCTAAATAGTCTTAACACCATAAAAGCTGTGATGGAACTGCTCACCTACCAATGTTTGGCCGTCAATTACTTCTAACAGAATCTAAACGGTCAGAGGATGAATACTGCTTCAGGCCATGAGAAAACACAGACCCTTAACTTTAACTAATTTAGCACACGCTAACTGATCTTTGGCTGTAGAATAGTACAAATTGTTGTAACTGGCCTGCCATGTGTCAATGAGTCTCTGCAATTTTGGGTGCAGAGACCTTTCCCAGGCTTACCCATGGATATCTTGATTTGCAAACATATCTCTTAGCAAAGAACAGCAAGAACAACAGCAGGAAATATTTGGGAGAGAAAGAGAAGGCAAGGGGAAAACAGGCATATCTGAGATTCCAACTTGAGGCCCAAAATCCACTTGCCTTTTTGAGTTTGCACTGAAGGCTCCATGTAAGCCACTCAGCACCTGTGCTAAGCAGACTGCCAGAAGATGCCTAAAGCTAGGCATTCAATATGAGCTTTACTGGGGAAATACAGCATCCTGGAAAATTTGCAAAATTAGAAACCAGAATAGGCAAAGTTCAAACCCATGAAGATGCACAGAAAACCATATAACAATTTAACAAGCCTGTAAAAAGTAAAATTCGGAGGAAGGAGAAGGATGTATTAACACAGGGTACTAACATCCTACATTCACTTCATCAGCCTAGCACTAAAATTTCTTTTGGACTACAATTAAATGCACTCAAAACAACAGCAGCAACAATCCAATAAATGATATTGCTGAAAAGCAAGAAAAAGAGAAGTTGTGCAGTGCGAATTCCATCTTTTTTTGTTGCATGGACTGAAGGAAATCAAACTACTATCAAGAAAATACACATGAAGTGCAATTGCTAACATTTAACAAATACCTTTCAGACAGACACTAAGTAATGCATCTCTCTGGTTGTTTTGAAGACAACCTGAATGTCCTTTTGCATTCTCTGAGAAAGCTCTTGAAACAGTGGCTGCTGGAGCACTTACAAAATTAAAACGGCTCTTGATAAGGAACAGCAGAAAGGACTGCTTGGGTTTCAGCTCTGTTACTTGTTGCTGGGAGAGGTGTAGGAAACCATTCACTGCTTTATGCCCAAACACCATTATGATGAGTGCAGTTCAGTGTTAGATGCTTACGCTTGATCAAGTTTTTGCAAATCAAGACCTAGAAGCTTAAAAGCGCAAGCATTATTAAGTAAGGATAAAACACACAAAGAATATTTGTGCTGTTTCTTCCACTGAGCTTAGTAACAGCTTTGCCACATTCTCTGATGGACACCCTGAATCCTGCAAACCCATTAATTGGGTCCGTCAGTTACTCCTGGTCATGGAGTCCCAGGTCACACCAATGAGCACTTGACGAGCACTTGCACGCCTGAACACCCATAACGGGGTTAAGGAAGGCCACAGCCCTGTTCCTCCACGTCCCGTAGTGCCCAAGGGTATCACTTCTCCCAGCCCTGCAAGCTGCTTGCGGCACTCTGGTATATGCTGGTGTACAACAGTAAGAGTAATATTTCTCACAAAGGGATCTGGGGAGAGCCTGAGTGATTTCAAACACAATTCCACTTAAAGCTCATTGTCGTTGAAATAGCAGCCCTAGAAAGTATTTATTATTATTTAGTGGTTACTTTTTGCAACCTGTATTCCCTTACTTTTTGTTCTCCAGCTCTTGGAAAGCAACTATGCTGTTCAGGGGTGATTCTCCCACCTCCACCTCCCCCCAGGTGCTTGCATATGTTTGACACTACTTGCAAAACTGACTAACGGGGTGTTCACTTTTACTAGGCCATTAATTGATAACACTTAATTAATCTGCCGTGTGAGAGATCAAATGAAGATTGTGTCCCACAACCAGCAACATATATTGACTTTGTTATTCCAATTACGTGTCTGACCAGAACAGCCCTTTGGTATAGGACTTAACCTCTGAATCACCCTCAGCGCAGAACTAGATCAGCTGCTAGGGATCTGACCTGAAAAAGACCTTGACACCGCCGGAGCTCTGTGTGTGCTTGAAAATGTTCCACCTTGTGCTTGTCATAGCCGGCATCCCTGTTGTTGTCTGCAATTAGGTTTGTGTGTTGGACACAATTCTCCCGTAAGAGGCTGATAATTAGCAGGAAGATCTGATGACAATACACTGTTTCGTGTTGGCACACATTGTTTTTATTTTTATTTTTTTTCTTTGAAGAATGCCTGGAAAAGAGCAATTAGTTTCAGTAGCAATTGAGTAAGTGCAGCAGACAAAGAAAGAGAGCAAATTGCCTTTAGCAGACAATTTATAAATCAGGTGTAGATTTCAAAGTCAGTTTTTAGTTTTGTTTCCCTGGGTTATCTTCTACTAAATTGATGGGTAATATCATCAGAGGCAGTTTTGGTGTAATTTACTATTAAATAATAATAATAATAATTAATTTCCTATGGCTTACTTCAAGGAGAGTGAACAGAGGCAGCAGAGCTAGGAGTAGCAATTGACTTTCTCTATCTGCTAATTTTGCAACTTTTAATCCATGTTTCTTCTCCCTTAGAAGTCAGTAAAAAATCTGGAGTAGACATAGCCAAAAAATGCGTAGCAAATCTTAGTTAACATCCGCCTGCCATGAACATCACGTACTATTTTTTCTGACATGGATCTGACCAGGATATGGATGGCTATTTTATGGTGCAATTTGCTTTCATGCACCTTTTTCCAGTAACACCTTTTCCAACCAGAGGCAGAGAATACCGTACAAATGTGACAGTGAATTGCACAAAGAAAAAAGATGAATTCTTCAGAAATGAAGTCAAAATATAAGAATGTTTATTTTGAAATAAATTATTCTAAGTCAGCCTCATCATTTGAGCACTGAAAGTAGCAACTCTACCTGCTAGCACAGGAAGAAAGAAAAGTAGCCTGGTAGCTCAGAGACACATATGAACAAAAAAACTCTGAAGATGGGACCATTTCAGAACCTCCACCTTGCGTAGTATTACAGTCTGGTATCAAATAAAATTGCTCTTCCTTCTGACTTCACTGACAAAAAATGACTGAGGTAGCTCCAAAATCAGGTAACACTAGAGAATTTAATAACATTATCACTTTAAACTTACTTTAAGATAGCAAAGCAATCTTTCCTATTAGCAAATAAAAACATGGCATGCCTAACATCTACTTTGTTGTTTAAATCATCAGCATTTACTTTTAACAAATGCAAGAAAGAGTAACTGACTTGATGGAGTAGCATATGAGGCTCCTACCACTAGGCTGGTGCCTTCTAAACAATGTTGCTGAACAGAGTTCAATAAAATACTAATTTCATTGCCACTCTCCTAAAAACCAAGCACCGATCAGAGTTAAACTGTTCAACTGTCCTGATTAAATCCCGTAAGGCACCAGTAATGAAAAGCAGCCAAATGCATTAGCTAACGTTGATACACACATATAGCAGTGGTCTCCAGAATGTGGTGTGTTTTTTTTCAAAGTGTTAACCAAGGCACACAGTTCTCTTACTCTTTCCATAAGATGCTGCAGGACCTTTAGCTTATATCTGACTGGGTACCTCGGAGGAACTGGGTGCTCTAGTGCAGAGGAAATGCAGAGGAGAGCAGAGAAAATAGCTAAGGAAGGTATCATTTGAAAACATCAGCATGATAGCCAAAATTTTGATAGCCAAAAGTGCTGTAAATCAGTTGTGACATGAAATCCCAAGAAACACTGCTTGGGGTGCATCTGGAACCCATAGACTTCCGGCTGAGATATAGAAATACTACCAAATGAACCAAAGGCAAATGAGAAACATTCAAAGATAAATGAATATATGCCAAGGCTTATGTGTGCTATCAAGCAATAAATACACTAGGAGTAGGAAGTGCAAAAAGTAATTAAGGTTAAGAAAGAGGCATATGCAAGCTATAAAACATTAGGTAGAGAGGAGGACTAGAAAGATTGCAGAAGGAAGTTAAGAGAGTGTAAAGAAAAAAAATTAATACAGGAGGCAGAGGAAGAGACAGTAAGGGAGATTACATGAGAGGCTGAGATAAATAGGAGAATTTTCAACTCTCTAAGGATTGGGAGTCAGATGTTGGCAAGTGTCTCTAAGAGACAGCAGAGAAGTTCTGTTGAAAGAAAAAGCAGATATTGCATTAAGGCAGATCAAAGTGCATCTAACTCCACATTAATGCAGGCTCAGCCCCTTCCCATGAATTTCTGAGGTAACAACCTATACATCTGGGATTATATTCAGTAGTTTTCACAAGGGGTTGCAAATTGACCAAGCTGTATGTACATTAAGATATATCATGGTATTATGATTGTCCTTTGTAAGGACAAATGGATAAACTAAACAGACAAACTTGATATGAAACCAGAAACATATGAGAAGAACAGTTTGAAAGTCCAAGTGCCTAGAAGGATGTCAAAAGGCAAAGAAAACATGCCAGATGTGTCCAAAAGAAACTAAAAAACTTGGGAAAGATGGTTTAACATTGGCCAGTCTGGGAACATACCAATGACAATGACATTCTAAGTGCCAGGGGGATTATCAGCTCTTTTGCACTTAGATGACTAAAACAAAAAACTGAAATGGCCAGAATGCCATGGGTGGCTTTTGAAGGACCTTTCTATTATTATTTTTAATCATGTTCCTCTTGAAAGTATTGGCATTAACTACTTGGAAAGTCATTAACAATAACATTTAAGAACTGGTATCTCTCCTCTGTTCAATAGGATGTGTAGCCATACACAAGCACACTTTCACCTGCAAAATCTACACTTAAAAAATCTGTGGGAGAAAAAGTCCTAAGCAGAAGAGTGAAGGCAGAAGTGTCTCTTCTTTTTTCTTTGTTGTTTTTTTTTTTTTTTTCTTTTTTGACCTAGACAGACTGGAGCAGTGGGCCCAGGCTAACCTCATGAGCTTCAACAAAGCAAAATGCAGAGTCTTGCCCCTGGGTCACGGCAGCCCCTGCTATCAGTACAAGCTGGGGGATAAAAGGATTGAGCAGAGCCCTGCCAAAAGGGACTTGGGGGTACTGGTGGGTGACAGCTGGACATGAGCCAGCAGTGTGCCCTCACAGCCCAGAAAGCCAACCACATCCTGGGCTGCGTCCAAAGAAGCGTGGCCAGCAGGGCAAGGGAGGTGATCCTGCCCCTCTGCTCTGCGCTGGTGAGACCCCACCTGGAGTGCTGCGTCCAGATGGGGAGTGGTCAGGGCAGGAGGGACATGGACCTGTTGGAGCACATCCAGAGGAGGGCCACAGAAATGACCCAAGGGGTGGAACACCTCCCCTGTGAGGACAGGCTGCAAGAATTGGAGCTGCTCAGCCTGGAGAAGAGAAGGCTCCAGGGAGACCTGATAGCGGCCTTTCAATATCTAAAGGGGGGCTACAAGAAAGAAGGGGACAGACTCTTTAGCAGGGTCGGTTGTGACACAACTGGGGGAAATGGTTTCAAATTGAGACAGGGGAGATTTAGACTGGATATAAGCAAAATGTTTTTTACAATAAGGGTGGTGAAGTACTGGCACAGGTTGCCCAGAGATGTGGTGGATGCCCCATCCCTGGAGACCTTTAAGGTCAGGCTGGACAGGGCTCTGAGCAACCTGACCCAGCTGTAGGTGTCCCTGTGTACTGCAGGGGACATGGACTGGATGGCCTTTACAGGTCCCTTCCAACTCGGACTACTCTATTATTCTATGACGCTTGGCAATACAGGGAAGGAGAGATTTTGGAAGACCATTTTCTGCAATGTATTTCCTCTCCCTCCTTAAGAATTCTGGAATGCGAATATTTCTGATGCAAATAACTATTTCAGTGTTTTTACTGAAGAGCGTTAAATTGTGTCCTTTACTAAAGTTTGAAAAATATTGCTGGCAGGGCATATACTGGTACATGGACAACGGTGACAATGGCAGTGGTATCTGTTTGGCTTTAGTCTAGTTAACAAAACAGACAGGAAGTTTTGCTGAGGCTCTGACTGGCTTCCTCCTTCTTCTCATTATGTCTGACTACTTAAAAAAAAAAAAAAAAAGTGACTGTATATTCTAATACAGCCTGGTCACCTTTGGCACTGGGCTGAGAAAATGAGACTTCACTGAGACAGAAGACTCCCACAAAAAAAGTGTGAAAAATTGAAATGACAAGGTTGTGTTGATAGCTTGTTGAATGAATGAAGGGAATGAATTGAAATTTACATTTATATAGCACCGTTCATCTACACTGTATCACTCAGGATCTGAGGAGTTTGCAGCAGACTTACTTTGCCAGTGCAGATGCACTGGGGAATGAAGTATAACAGGACTAAGCATAATTTTCCCTGAGACAGGCCCTACGAAAAAGAGAGGTGGAGAAAAGAGCTTCTGTAAAGATTAAAATAGGTGGAAAACAAGGAACTAAAAGCAGAGTGTGTAGTGCTTGGAATATTAGGAAGTGAGGAAGGTATTGAACAGTATGTCTAACTCTTGATCATAGAATCACAGAATGGTTTGGGTTGGAAGGGACCTTAAAGATCATCTAGCTCCACACACCCCCCCTCGCCTTGGGCAGGGCCACCTCCACTAGACCAAGTTGCTCAGAGCCCCATCCAGTCTAGCCTTGGTTCATGATTTCAAGAACGAAACAAAGCAAAAAAAAATAAAAATAAAAAAAAATAATAAAAAAAAACTAAATAAATCTAGCCTTTCTCCCTGTTCTAATCCAGGAACAAGTAACCCATCATCCTCACCTTCCAGTAACAAAAACCTGCAGAGACAAGGATTCAGTAATCCAGCTGCTGCACTGTTCCCTGCCCTCAGAGTTAGAAAGCAGTTTCTAAAGTATATCTTGAATTTTCTTCATTTCATTGTAGTCCACTTCTTATGAGTTCTTGCTGGATATGAGGTACAACTGAAAACAACAACTCACTGACCCCTCAATAACAAGTTTTCATATGCTGGAAAGCTGGAGCCATTTACACAGCAATGGCAGATCCTGGTCCCTCAATGTTAAACTCTAGGCATTGCAATACAGCCTTGGAGAAGATAGTTTTGCCTAAGTAATAAACACTGCTTTTTAAAAAGAGCTTCTTTATTTGAAGTCCTAAAAGGTTATATTTTATTTAGTAACAAAAATGACTTGCAGAAGACCAATGACTTTCCGCTCAGCATTAGATTTCATGTTTTATACAGATGGGCTCTGCTGATGCCTCTGACAAAGACGTTCTGCATGAGACCAAAGAGCTTGCACAATTTTACTGGGGGCACAGGGGACAGTAAACCTTCTTTTTTCTTGAACTTTGTCTACTTAACTTTGTAAGTTCCTTCAATTAACTCACAGTGAAATGGGGCCAGGTTTGCAGGCAGAGATAAACACAGAAGATTACAGTAACTCAGAAAGAAATAAAACAAATAAAGATCTCTGCTGAAGCAGGATTTAAATAAGTGGAAATGTTACTATTGCTCTAGAGGTGAAATTAGAAAAGGTAGAAAAAATTTTAATTAAACTTCGAGAGCAAATCAAATGTTTTTCACCTTGATAGCAGACTCATGGCCTGAATTATGAACTGTTGGGGTAATATACCGACAAGAAGAAATTTCACATGTATAGGATTTACATTTTGGAAACTATAGTGTAACATTAGGTAGAAACAGTCAAGGCTAGTAGGTAGGCAAAGATCAGAGGGTTACAGGAATAAAGAGTATGTAATACAGTTGAGCATACCCAGTCCGTACTCCAAGACATAGTAGAAACCAGTGGTAAAAGAAGAAACTGTAAATGAATGGCAAGAGAGGGAGGGGTGAGACACATTATTTGGGGACAGCCAAACAGACTTTCTTATTTGCCCAGTTCCCCAGGAAATCAAAAGATGCTGCAATCATACCACATCTGCAAACAGACCATACCAGGTCTCTGATCAGACATTATGCATGTTGCAGCATGGGGAGTGCCTGAGTCAGAGCCTTTAGACACGCGTCCCTAGGAACCCTGAGATCCTTTGTCGCAGTACTCATGGAAACATCTTGCATAAAAACACACAAAAACACGGTTCTGAGCAAATGAGACCAAGGTAGCTCTGTGAAATCCGAGGTGGCTGATGAGAAAAGGAAATTTTGAACCAAACATCTCAGAGAAGGACCAAGTGTATATGTAGGAAAGTGGGTTGGATCTTGTAACTTGTTCCAGAAGTGCAGGTACTGAAAGGGAGGCAGCAGCAAGGAGCCTGAGGCTAAATAGTGCCAAGTAAGCAAAGCCAAACCCAAATTCAACTCACCAGAGCAGACAGAAAGAGTGATTCAGTACCAGGCTGGGGAAAACTGCCAGACATGGGCAAGGACAGCTCGTTAGACAAGGCTCTGAGGCAGCTGGTGGAAACTGTAAAGCCTCTATGCTCATCAGACATGATGTTTGGGAAACTGAGTTTCCCAGTTGCTCTCTTGCTGGCATTTCTTCTGGGAACACCTGGAAGTATCCTGGACCTACCTGGTCTGTGCTCAAAAGTGAGAGTGGGCCAGATATAAAAGACTTTGCAAGGTGTTCAAGAGCAAAGGGAAGCTTGAGCTGTAGGCAAGGAATGAGCTGGTGTTGAAGGTGCAGCAGGAAAGAAAGAAAGGTTGTGTATTATGTGCAGAGTGGGAAGGCTGGGGTGTTTCAGAGATGGAAAGGAGTGAAAAAATTGGAGGCCTGGGGAAAGAACAGATAAGCTGAATAAACAAAATATAAAGAGCTATCATGGCAGTCATGCACCTGAACAAAAGAAAAATGCTCATCCAAAAAAACAGATTCCCTATTAAGTGATTTTGCTTGATTTTTCACACCACTCGTGAGTTATCAATCTCCTCACCTATAAAGACAAATGTCATATCAGCCCTAACCCATCAGCTATTCTCAATTTATCACCATTTAATATGTATTAAAATGCTCTTACCTCTGATTGCAAAAACAAACAAAATAAGGCAACATAAATCAAAAGGAAAGGGAAAGGGAGACGAGGAAGCTGAAGAGACAGAAAGGAGATCTGCATCTCATTAGAATGCATTTTTTTTCCTTCTGTTCTTTGCATCCAAGCTCTCAAGGCCACTCCACCAGAAAAATACTCCGATGGTCTTACAGTGTAAATCACATCAGCAGTTTATTAATCCCCCCACAACACAGAAACAAACGCTCAGCCTTGGAAGGGGAGTGGGGAAGCTGCAGAGTAGTAACAAACTCAGCAACCCTATGTCTCTCTCTCACTGATCCCATTATAAACTAACACAATATTTTTCTCCAATTTTCAGTCGGTATTGCAGCTCGCAGCAGAAAAGATACTAAAAGCAGCAGGAGCCAGGCAGGGGTGTCAGACTTCAGAGCGGACACTGCCTTGGGACCTGGGGGGGCCAGTAAATCAGTGCACGCTTGTCAACAGCTCCAAGCTGCAGGAATTACTCAAGCGAAAATAACAAATGGCTGTCATTGTGGAGCCAAAAACCTGTGATTATAATTATCACATCCCCAGTGACCTTGCATAAACTTTAATCCCTCTCCAATGGAGCATTTAAATAGCCTGCATCTACTGGCAGGGGACCGTGTCCCCTTGGTTGAAAATACAGAGAGCAGGAAAGAAACGAGCCACAAAGAAACCCCCAAGTCTCTCTGTGTCTTACAGCTTGTATTAAAGAGTTGTACAAGAAAAGCCCTGTCACTGTCATTTTAATTGATATTATGTAGTCATCCCGAACTCAAAATGCCATGGTGGTATCCAAACTCAGCTAAGCCCAGCACCAAGCATTTTAACCAGATGAAAAGGTCAAACAACACCAGATTTAATCACTGCATTCAGTGGGTCACTGGGCTGCGAAAGTGGGTGTACAAGGTGTGTGGATAGGGTGAGTCAGGAAATCCTCAGGGATGCAACCTCCTGCCACCTCGGAGAGGGTCGCTCACACTTGCAGGTCCCACCGTGATCAGAACTTCAAGGAATTCTTCAGCTTTGGGAAAAGACATTTTCCTATGCTAGAAGATGGTATTTACAATATTTGGGGTTTTTTGTTGTCCCTCACACCCAGGATTGGATGTCTTTGATTACAGAAACAAGGGCCGTTATTTGCTAATGCCTCATTCTACTTCTCTTGGTCAGAGAGGTGCTTCCATACAACACGGACAGGTGTTGCAGAAAACCCTAAAACCTCTGATTCTGGGGAAAAGAAAGATTTGGGTTCTGAAGTATTTCATAGTCCTCATAGTTTTGACCCTTAAAGGATCATTTTTAAAAAAAAAATTATATTCATGCTATTTTATCTAACCAACACCTCCAAAACACACTGAAAATATAGCAGTTGCAGCAATTTGATGACATTGCTTTGGAATTGTGCTAATTATATGAAGTTGTTCCATGATAATCTGCTTTTAGCTCACAGAGCACACAAATTGTTACACCTACAGACCTGGTAATTTCTCCCAGAAGCAAGCACCTGCTGTACTCAGCAGATTCTCCTGTATACCTTCAGCTAACATAGGTGGTTTTAAAACACACAACCTCACATGCATTAGCTGTGTTCAGCATGACCTTTGCACCATGATACCATGTAACAGTGATTTTTCAATATTGCTGCAAGAAGACAACATTGACTTATCTCCAGAAATGAGTTTTGCTGATTGCACTGGCTTTTTATACATTTCAGAGATGGTGCATCAAAAGAAATATGCATTCAACTTCTCAGTAATTTTAACAAATTCAAATACTCTAAACCAGAAAAAGTAGAACAGTAAGACTCAAGGGAATGTCACATTGAGATAGGGCAAAACTTAAGCATATCTATATTAGTGTGTGGACTGGCATAGAGACTGCTCACCTAAAGTAAAAAATATCTAAAGTAGAAGGAGTATTTCATCAATTTAAAAAGAAGAAGAAGAAGGAGAGGAATAAGAAGAAATTGTATGGTCTAGGAAGGCAGAAAATGCTTGAAACAGAGTATTTCTTGCCCACGGTGAGGGTTTTAACTTTAAATCTGCAGTTATAAATAGAAAGAACTAAGCTGCAGTGTTAGTGCAGTTAAAAACCCCAACACATATCGCAAAGGCAGGTTTTCTTCCCAAACCGTACGTCCTGGCAAGACCCTAGGAAGCTCTTTTAACATAGCAGTGACAACGCCTCTCGACAGCGCATTTGAACGCATGGATACAGCTAGCACAAGTCTGCTTTTCACTCTGTGACCGGATTAGGATGTTCTTTGGACCAGAGAGACAGTGGGAGAGACAGCCAGAGCCACACAAAGCTCTGCATCCTTGTGACACTCTGGAAATAGGTGGTGGCACAGAAGAGACAGCTCTTTTCAGCTCATGGCACAGAGCAGGAACTGGACCGAGGCCAGATGCCTTCACAGTCCGTGACAGCAAGGCCACTGAGCAACCGTCACACGGTACCAACTTCTATCAGCCTCATTTGTTTGAAATGCAATTTCTCCAGAAATTCACAGCCCCATAGAAACACAAAAATATTTTCACTTATTCAGGCACTAAATGGGCAAAGGCAGAGATTCCATGCACTATCTGATAGTATAGGTACTCTCCAGGCACTTTTGGAGCAGTGGCTGCCTTTTCACTGTCTATTAACTGCACAGTGCTTTCCATAAGGAGTGCTTAGCACCCTCCTTGGTGATCGCTATGCAACGTAAACACATTATTTAGCAGATAGCAGCCTGGCATACTTCTTTTGCAAGGAGCCATTGTGCACTTTCTGTTTGTTAGTGCTCTAACACACACCAGACCTTGCACAAAATCCTGCACAAACACTCGATACCATTGGCAATCAGTCATTATTTGGCATAGAGTTTGTACAGTGGGAGAGAGCATTAACCTGTTTACCTTCACAGAAAATTACAGAAAGCCTGTTATTTACCCCTTTGTTCCCTGTCATCAGACAAATCCCAGACACTTGCTACCACTCAATGTATATTTTGAGGCTATTTTGAGTATATTTTTGTCAAAATTGAAATGATCAGATAGCTATTGCTGAGCACTGTAATTACAGGTATTAAATGGTTGTGAGAAGGGGATTATGTTCTATGAATGAGATTATAAAATCTCATGTATTCGGATACCAATGGGCTAGACTAAGTCTTTTGCAGCCCTGTGTCCCTAGCATCCATGAACACATTGGGAACAGGTGATTGTACAGCTGGGTCATTTTTGAAGAGCTTCGATTTCAGTGTATGTTGAATAAACAGCTCGTAAACCTGCCTTCACATTATGGGGCAAATTGCTCATCTCTGAACCACAGTTTCTCTTGGCTTCCCGTTCAGAGCTCTTTCCACAATTCTCACCAGCATTAATGGCAGCTCCACAAGCAGAACAAATAGACAATCATTTCACACTGAGAGGAGAATTTCCCCCACTTGGAGTGTGTCCATCACAAAAACCCACATATCACTGAGGGAGGGAAACACAACCCATCCAAGCCACTCCATCCCTACTTTTCATCCCCTCCTCCGTGCTCCACTGCCTGTGTCCACGAGGATCAGACAGGCAATCTGACATTTTTAACAGTTTTATCATTTCATGACACTGACTCACAGCTGTTTCACATTCCCCAGCACTTTTCTGTGGTGTTGGTGGGTTCTCTAAAAAGATGACCCTGGCTTGCTGAAATGCCTGAAGCAATCTCTAGCCTGATAATATTTTGGCCTCCTAAAGACCCCATCCTGAGTAGAAGGTTACTCTGAAAATGCAGTGAGACCCAGATGAATAGAGATGTCACCACCCCTTGGTGAGCTCCCATGTACTCCCATGAGCTAAACAAGGAGCTTGTACAGATGTAGATGCTGTATGAGACTAAAGCAGGAGACATGTCATGCACAAATCCGAGCAGCAGCTCATCACGCCTCATCACAGGTCAAACCCAGATGAGAATTACATGACAGAAATAAGTAGCTTGCCCTGGGCAAATTCTCCACAGGACTTCTGATCACCATGCAAATTCAGAGCTTTTGAGCAGTACATAACTGTCGTGGCAGTGTCTTTTTTCTCCAGCTGTTGGGAAAGTCTGCTGACAGGGACATTTTATTATTTCAAGTTTTATTTTTTTCCCTCACAAGCCACCAGTGCACACCATCAGACTAACACTGCATATAGTTTAAACAACTGAAAACTGCAAGCACTTAACCATCTTTCCCACAAGAAAAATATTAAAAGTACTTGTTTCCCTTCTTGCCTTTTAACACCTTTCCCTTTAATTCACCCATCCATCCATATCAAGCTAAATCACCATCATGGAGAACCAGTCTGCACAGGGATGAGTTCAAAATCTCTGAAGTAACATCCTCCCAGTCTCAAACTTTGAGGATCACATCTGATCCTCGTGATGCTTCAGATCAGGTTCATCATGACAAGGAAGGAAGAGACACTTCTTATCAGAAGAAATGTCATAAACAAACCAGAGGAGCCAACAACTCTCAAGCCACCAGCTGGAAGGATCTGGGCTCTCCGTATCTGGAGGGATGGAAAACGAAGTGTGTGCAAGGACACAGTTGCCCACCTACCAACCCTCCCACGCTGGCTCTAAAATACCACAGCTGGGCCAGACACAGAGTAGCACTTCCCAAAACTGTAGCTGAGGCTGGCTGGGAGGACTGATGCCATGACTTCAGAAGTGTTCCTGAATCCTAAAACTTTCACAGGCTTTCATGAAACCCAAAGAACATGGACCTGACACTGGGATGTTTATCTCAAGAAGCTGTTCTTTAGTAACTGTTGTGACTTCTCCAGCAAAAGCAGTAGCTGATTTACTTTTTATGACAGAAATATTTGTATCAGAATTTCTTAAGTTAGAATCAACTCCACCCAGTATTGCCAACTTTAGTCCCAGGTTTCCTTCTCAATGCAACATCAAGTTGATCTCCCAGACTTATACAAATATAGCAAAAAATAATAGTCCATATTTTTAAAGGATGACTCTAGTTGATATGATTCTGGGAAAAACTTGCAATATAAAACCTATGGGTTCAAAACTGGGAAAATAGATTATGAGAGACCAAAATTACATACATTACTTTCTGATTTAACATTTTGAGAGTGTCACTCTCAATTTCTTTGTGCTTTGGTGTAGAAATGCAGTTTATCTTTCTTCTGGTGGGAAGTAGCTCTGTTTTCATTTCTGATTCATTTCAGCTCTTTTCTGTGGAGGTAAGGTTCATGGGGTTTGATATCTGATAATGAAGATTTGGCACAGCTTTAAGTATAAGTAATTAGGGAATCCGTTGACCATAACGAACAATGGACCAAAAAAAGCTGTTTTAGAGAAAGTACTTCCCAGTCTCCATTACTGCAATTTTTGCCTGTAATTATAATTCACAATTTTAATTCATTCACAAAACAAATAAGTTCTTTGCTTAAATACCTTAAATCAAGCATTAAATTACAACTTTTCAAGAATGAGCCTCATCATTCTGTGAACTAAAAGAAAAAGCAACTCCTGAAAATCTCATTGAAAGGGACAAGTGCAAGCATACTGTAAAAATATCTGCAAAATAAAATCCTCAGGTACACTTCCACACATGGCATACCTGCTTGCTCATATATACATAGATGCACGTGTGCATTCATATTACGTTTTTGTATTTACAAACATATGCTCACTCTATGAAAAATGAAACTCCAATGATGAGGTGATCCCCACAAGCCTAGCACTTCAATTATAAAGCGATCCTAGCACAAATCCAGAAAATGTCACTGTCACATGCTTCCATTGTACGCTGCTGAAAATACCTCCAAAGTTTGGAAATTAATCACACAGCAATGCCAATCTTTTAAGCCAGGCATCTATGAACCAACCTCTTCCCTACTGAATGAATTACATTGAAATCATATAATTGCAGGCTGCCATTCAGTCACCCTTAACAATAGGAGACTTCGAAAATTGGAATCTTTTTCCCCTCTGACTCTCAACTTGCAGGCATGAAGCATATAGCAAAAGCTTGGTGCCTTTTAAATTACCTAAAATCTACATCCTTCAGACAAATGAACAAAAAAAAAAAAAAAAAAAGGGGGGACTTTAA
>VXAV01000985.1:0-22203 GCA_013399715.1 Alectura lathami
TCCAACCCAAGCCATTCTATGATTCTATGATTCTATGGATTTAATCATCTGTTTCTTTAACTCACTCACCTAGCACTGGAGGATTTTATATACTGGCATAAAGTGAATGCAAGTTTTGTTCTTACTCAAAAGATCAGAGGTGTCCCCCTGAAAATGACCTCTGAGTGAGTGCCAGAACAGCAAAACTGGCTGAGAAATGGGGCCCCTAGGCTCTTAAGGCTTGATTATGACCCATTGGAAACTCTTCAGACTCATAACTGAAGAGCTGCTGGCTGGAGTGTTCCCACTGCACCAAACCAGAAGTCCATCCTCGGTGTCGTGGTGTTATAGAGTGGGTGCAGACACAGTGAAAGAATTATGAGTCAGAGAGAGCCAAGATGACATGTAATGGGGAATAACTCTGCCCGATGATCCTCATTAGCAAATGAGCATGCACAGAACAGTGCATAGAGTGTGTCTTTGCAAACAGCCACAAATTACACAACTAATTGCAGTACCAGACAGACAAGCTCTTTGCAGCTCTTAGCTCTGTTCTGCAACTTGTCCTCTTCCCAGGGGGAAGTGGTGTGTAGCTGCAAGGGATCACGCGCTGATGCCCCAAGAGCAATGACGCTGCATGCAACAGTCTTCTTTTCCTTTTGAATCTTAACTATCATATCACAATTTCTCTCCAGAGAGAGCAGGAAATGATGCACCAGCAAATCCTCTTCTGTCTTTTTATGTTATTCCCTTTTCTCTTTTTCTGCTCCTTTTCTTTGTGCAAGGAGAAATCAGAACTGCACCACCCCAGCAGCAGGAGGTTTGCTTACTTTGGAATATAAGTTTAAGGAGACATTGCTACTGGTGGGAAAATCTGTAATTTGGGCCCTCCTCAGCTCCTCTCCTTGAGAGAGCAAATAGCTCCCAGAAGCCATTTGACAACACATATCCTCTGGAAGCAAAAAATGCTGAGATACGTTAAGGACGAAATCCAATTGTTTAACATCACTGACACTTTGAGGACTTCTGTGGGACCAATTGGTGTGCAAACCTGGGGTACATTTGGCCCTAAGTCCTAAATGATTTGCTAGTCCCTCAGATCTGTGATGCAGCCAGGCTTTTTTAGTGTTGTCACTAGCACCTGCTTGGGTAGGGAGATCAAACAGAAACCAGTTAATGCAGGGTAGTTATGTTCATTTCTTCATCACTCAAAACACTATTTGTGACACACTTGCCCAGCAGAGTTCATAAGCCTTTTCTAATCCCCTGTAATTTGCAGTTGCTCTCATTACCTTCTACATATAAAGCATCTTCTCAGGCACCTGCTAGGACTATGCTGAATAACTAACCGGGCTGCAGGAATGAGACATAGGGAGAAATCGGTGGGATCTCCTTACTACAAGAGAGGTGTGGAAGATGTGGACATACTGGAAAGAGTCCAGCAGAGGGCTGCCAAGATGATCAGGGGACTGGAGCACCTCTTGTGAGAAGAGGCTGAGAGAGCTGGGACTTTTTAGCCTGAAGAGGAGGCTCAGGTGGGGATCTTATCTATGTATATAAATACCTGAAGCCAGGCTCTTGCCAGTGGTGCCAGTGCCAGGACAGAAGGCAATGGGCACAGCCTGGAACACAGGAGGTTCCCCCTGAACACCAGGAGCACTTCTGTGCTGTGCGGGTGGCTGAACACTGGCACAGGCTGCCCAGAGGCTGTGGGGTCTCCTCCTTGGAGATCCCCAAAATCCACCTGGATGTGGTCCTGGGCACCCTGCTCTGGGTGTCCCTGCTGGAGCAGGGGCTGGGCCAGACGGACCCAGAATGCTCCGCCAACCTCAGCCACGCTGGGATCCTGTGATCTTGTACAGTAAATAGTCTGGTAGAAATGCTGATATAACACATCTTCTGACAAACTCCACACATTTCTACCAATAACTCCAGTTAAATTGGGGGTGGGGGGAAGCTGAGGAAGAAATTGAAATATGTGCTAGATTAATCACACATGAAATCAGGGGGATAGGCAGATATTCAACAAGAAAAATCAAATCTGTAATTCCCTTTATTCCAATTAATTACTTTTGGGATGTAGGAGTATAAGTATCCTTAATCTGCTCTCAACTTGCTGAATTAAGCAAAACACTGAGAGAGAGAGAGATTGAGAAGAAAGAAGGAGGAGGTGGGGGGGGGGGGGAGGAATGGGGAGGGCAGAGAGAAAAAAAAAAAAAAAAAGCAATAATTTTCAGAAACAATTCGCTAATTAAGAAAACAAGCTCCCAGCACTGGTGGGTGGATTTTTTACCTCCAGGCTCTGCAGGATCTTTCCCTTAAGCAGCTCCTACTCAATGGCTGGATCTTCAAATGTGCAACAGCAATTACAGTCGCAGGGTTCTCTAAATCTACGATAATCTTGTGTCTGGTGAGCAGTGTGGGTGACTGAAAGATGGAAGTGTAAACGGATGGAGTCCAGTGGTCTTTGAAAAGAAACTAAAGTATGAACAGGAAACAAACCAATTTAATATTTGATACAGGATTTCAGGACCTATTAATCATAGAATCATAAGGGTTGGAAAAGACCTTTAAAATCATCTAGTTCAACCATCAACCTAACACCACTATGCCCACAAAATCATGTCCCTAAGTGTCACATCTACACTTTTCTTGAACACCTCCAGGGAATGGTGACTCCACCACCTCCCTGGGCAGCCTGTTCCAATGCCTGACCACTCTCTCAGAGATTAAGTTATTCCTAATATCCAACCTGAACCTCCCCTGGCGCAGCTTGAGGCCATTACCTCTCATCCTATCACTAGTTACCTGGGAGAAGAGGCCGACCCCCACCTCACCACTACCTCCTTTCAGGTAGATGTAGAAAGCAATAAGGTCTCTTCTGAGCCTCCTCTTCTACAGACTGAACAGCCCCAGTTCCCTCAGCTGGTCCTTATAAGATTTGTACTCCAGGCCCTTCTCCAGCTTTGTTGCCTTTCTTTAGACACATCTTCAGGGCCTCGATGTCCTTCTTGTAGTGAGTGGCCCAAAACTGAACACAGCACTCAAGGTGCAGCCTCACCAGTGCTGAGTACAGGGACACGATCACCTCCCTAGTCCTGCTGGCCACACTATTCCTGATATAAGCCAGGATGCCGCTGGCCTTTTTGGCCACCTGGCCACACTGACAGCTCATATTCAGCTGGCTGTCAACTACCACCCCCAGGTCCTTTTCCTCTGCACAGCTTTGCAGCCACTCTGCCCAAAACCTGTAGTTTTTCTTGGGGTTATTGTGACCAAAGTGCAGGACCTGACACTTGGTTTTGTTGAACCTCATGCGGTTGGCCTCAGCCCATCTGTCCAGATCCCTCTGTAGGGCCTTCCTTCCCTCAGGCAGATCAACACTTCCTCCCAACTCGGTGTTGTTTGCAAATTTACTGAGTGTGCACTCAATGCCTTCATCCAGATCATCAATAAAGATATTAAAGAGGACCGGCCCCAGTACTGACCCTTGGGGAACACCGCTTGTAACAGATCGCCAGCTGGATTCGACTCCATTCACCACCACTCCCTGGGCCCGGCCACCCAGCCAATTTTTTACCCATCGAAGAGTACACCTGCCTGTGCCACAGGCTCCCAGCTTCTCCAGGAGAAAAGCTGGAGATATAATGAGATATAGGAAAAGAATTACAGAATTTATTACATTCAGTAACTACAGAATTTACTCAGTTCAATCTTAAATGAAATTTTAACAGTAAATGGTATAATTACACAGCATTAAAAAAAGTGTGGTCAAGAGTTGAAAACTGAAGCCAAAATCAAGATTTCATACTTCCTCCCAGTTCATCATTGACCTTGTAAAAGCTGCACAATATGATTCACTTTACTGGCCACTAAAATTATTCTTTAGCGATGCTCTATTCTTATACCTATATTATTTTGTCATACTTACCAGAAGTATTACAGCATTCAACTTATTGAAGCAATCACAGACAATTCAGTGCAAATTCTGCCTAAATAAATTCCTCTGTACTTAGCCATTTTGACAGCCTGACTGTGGCATTGGAAGTCTGACATAAAAACTAAAATTATGTGTATATAACCCATATCAATGATGTAATAGCAGATGCAGAGAAAATAAAAGTGTAAGAAGAAACAGAAAAATCTCTGGGCTGTTCTCCAAGAGAAGTCTCTGTGGATGAAGCTATTACAGGAAAACAGAATTCAATGTGACAAATACGTACTTTAAAACATCAGGAAACTGGAAGAACAAAAATGTCAAAAAAATAACCGTGAGGTGAAAACAGAGAAGTACTTAACGAAACCACCTATGCTTTGCTGCAAGTATGTCCCTTTGGTCTGCCTGTAACTATTGCAACACCAGTGTTAATGTTTTCACCCTTGACAGGAGTTACAGAAGACAGGCATGTGTGGAATTCCCCAGACATCCCTAGGGCATGAGTCTGCTTTACTTCTTTTTATTTTTTATAGACATGTGTGGATTAGTAACCTTGCATGCCCAAAACTGCCAAATTTAATCCACAGAGCCCTAAATCCTTACATATTACACAGTGAGAAAGCATTACAAAACCTTTCTTGTTTAAATGAGAATGGTGATATTTTCATATCAGATGATTTATGGCAAGTAATTAAAGCGATAATTACCAAGGACATGTACAAAAATCCTTAAGTCTCCCATGATGAGGCTGCCTTCTTAACAAGTGGAATTGCCACTTGTACCACCAAGTTTAGTGCATGTTGTTTCAGGTATACAGTTTTTTCTTTCTAGACGCAAAAACATCAGCTGATCAGATCTGCTCTGTCTCCACCTTGCTTGAGCAATGAGGCTGTCCCTACAGCTCCATCAAGGACTTCCCTAGTTACAGCTTTGTGTAAACTATGCATTTTCTCTTAGCTCCAGTGTGGAATGATCAATTCCTTTCTTCTTCCTGATGCTTTGTGTATGCAGAAGAAGCTGTTCCAGGTGGGGATGGTCTCCCAAAAGTATGTCCTGCATGTAGCATATAGGTGTTTCAACACAGCTTGGGCCCCCAGGCATTCCTGCAATACAAACAATAATAACCGAACAATCCGCTGATGTGATAATAGCAGTGTCTGCCGTGTTTGCTTTAAACTAGATAATGATAGCCCTGTCCTGTATGAGTGAGAGAGGAATGAACAGCCACACTATCCTTATCTAGCAGCAATACTGACGTGTGTCCTCATGTCATGCTTTTTCAGCAGCTCTCCTGCCTTCTGAGGAGCTAGAAAATAATAATCTGACACCAGACCTGCTGAAGTTATGAAAAAACCCTACTATTAATTTTAGTAGTCTCCTCAGGGTGGTTGAATGTGGAGGCAGCCACACCAGCTCTCTTACCACCCTCCAACTTCTCAGCTGGCGACAGTCACATTGTCACCAAGGCCACCAAGGAGGGTCCATGTTCAGGCATGCTCAGGAGCCAGGATATCCACCGTCTTGCCAAGAACAGACCTGACTGCAGCAAGGTGCCGATTCAGGATTCATTCCTCTCTTTGAGCCAGTGCATCTTTTGTCTCTAACTCTACTTTCATTCCTCTGTGCTGGTGACCCGAGGACACCTGCTCCACACCGTCTCCAGACCTGCCCCAGCTCCTTCTCCTTTGGGTTTCTATCTTGGCCTCCTGCTCTTACTTTTGGGACCCCATTTGTGGTTGCTAGTGCTGTAACAAATTCATGATGTGGAGAAAACAACCAACCAGCATCCCTGAAGGAGATGAGAGGTGGCTGTTGGTGACAGTCAGGACCAAATGAGGGAAGCACAGGGCCAAAGCTGAATCTCCACTTGTGCATTAATGCAGCCCTTACAACCACAAGCCAAAGATATGTCAAGTTAGGCAATCATTTTATTATCGAAATCAGAGAACTGGTACCTGCAGAAACTCACGTTAAGTTGCCCTGACCTCCTGAGCAAAATATCAAGGTAGTATCAGAGAAGGAGAAAAAGGCTCAGCCCCACTCAGACAGCATGTAGCTGTAGCTCCAGAATGACAAGCTGCTCAGGATAGTCATGAGGCTAATTTTGTGTGAGAGGAGACATAAAAATAAAGTCATACAGTGCAGAAAGTATAGGTGATGCAGCTGATGGATCCAATTCCCTGCCTGGTTGTTCTCTTCCCCCAGATGTGCCCCATGTCTGCTTGGCCCTCAGCAGAAAATCAACCCAACTGATATCAGAGCCCCTCGAGTGCTGACAGATCAGCACATCCTGGGCTCTTTTGCTGGGCCAGAGTCTGTTCAGTCGTCATCTTACAACACTAACCTCTCAGGAACAATAACAGTTTACTTTTCATCTCAAGAACTCTCCTCTTCGGGCTTCCGCTTTTATTTAGAGAAAGCTGTTACCCCTTTCTTATAAGGACAGCGCCTTATAAGAATATCACTTATACCGAACTTTGTTACTGGAATGTTCTTTTCTGCTCAGAGCGCATGAAGAGAGAAACAAAACTACACAAGAGCTGGTTTCAGAACAGAATACAAATTCAAATAATGCCAACAGTGAACAAAGCATTGGTGAGTAATGATAATGAAAGAAAATAAAATCCAAGCTTAAAGGGTTTTATAGTCTTTTTTTTTTTTTTTTTTTTTTTTTTTTTTNATCTACTCATTTTAACCTGTTTTTTGTTTTTCTTTAATTGCATGCTTCTTTTATTCTTGGCAATTTAAGATTCAAAAGTACTTTAGGTAAATGGAACAAATTATTTCAGTTGCTAGTCCTGCTCTTTGTAAATATTTGCCCATAGCACAAAACCAGCTCACATTTTGACAAAGTTGTTGGGCAGGAAGTTAAGGAGAATAGAGCCTTGGGTGCAAAAGACAGCGTGCAGAGCATTTGGCAGAGGAAACTTCTTCAATACTGACCGATGTTGTGCTTAGCCATTTCAGAAGTAAAACCTTGAATTTATACTGAATTCATACCTATTTAATACTCGTGCAATCAGGCAGCAACCAATCACTCTGTTCAGACAATTTGGATGGCCACACTCCAAACCCCTCCTGCAGCAGCTATGTCAAACTGATGGGCTTAGCACAGAGGTAAGGAGAAGGGAATGGTTTGAACCAAGTCAAAATGCACTCATTTTTTAACTCAGGCAAAACTCCCATTCACTTCCACTGCATCTCATCTGGCAAAGCCTATGTTGTCCTCACCTAGGGTTCTGCAGGTTTTCACCCTGCAAGCTTGAGCTTCCAAACAGTGAGGAACTAAAGACAAGCAGTTTTCAATGATTAACTCATGTAGTTGATTGCCATGTTCCATCCTCATAATTAAGGAGCTATAGGTGTTAAGGCTAATGAGTGCTTTAGCATGACCTTAATTGCATATCTTCTCACCAATTAAGTAATCTACTGAAATACCTCTGATGCAGTGAATAATTTGTCTTCACTTTGTAAATGAAAACTCTGAGGAGTGAAACAGTTCAAGAAATTCACAGATATTGTCAGTATTTCTGTTCAGCCATTGGCATCCTTGTTTTTTGTTTTTTGTTTTTTTTTTTTTTTTTCCAAATCCCCATTTTGTCCTTCAGGGTTGAATATAATTCAGCAACTATCAGACTTTGCATACTGAGGCAAAGGAGAAAGAAGAAAAGAACCGATGTTACATTATTAATGTCACTTCATTCCTATTACTGTTGTTCTGCTCCTCAGTCTGAAAAAACATGTTGGCCTTTGGGAGGAAAAAATGAATTTATTTCTCATGTGAGCTTTCTTAGGTGCTGTATTATATCTTCACTTAGAAGCATCAAAAGATCATTTGAATGATCTCTGGTATGGTGTACATTCAAAGTGATCACAGAGATTTTTCATAATTTTCATAAAGAAAATAACCTGGAAATGAAGGAAGAATACCTTCTGGTGAACACCTCACAGTAAAACAAAAAACAAAACAAAACAAAAAAAAAAAAAGTGAAATTCAGGCACATTTCTTTTCTGCAAACAGACAGCAGAGTTTGTTTGTTGTCTACCAAAGGCTATTTAAATAGCTTGTGTAAGCAAATTCACTTGAGCACATTTGAGCCTGAGAGACTGTTGTTGCAGACTGACCATTTTTTCTGGGATTCAAGCTCTGTCCTCAGTCACCTGAGACACATTACGTTTATTATTCCTTTCCTGACCGGAAAAATGAACTACTGCAAACTTGTACTCTTCTTATTCAAAACCAGTTTGATTTTGTCACCGATGTGACTTAGAGCTATGGTTAAACACCTTCTGCCTGTGACCTCAGGCTGCAGTCTTTCTCACACGTGCCTCCAGGCAGAGAAGTCCCATTTCACAACAGGCCACAGAAAGGGTACAGCCCCAGCCAGAGCAGGTCCCTGGAGTCTCCTGATTAACCCCAGCCTAAGGCGTGCTCCCAAAGGCCTAGAATCCACTAAAAAGTCAGTGACTGGATTTAGATCCCTGTACAGACAATTCAGATGTGAATGCAGGGTGGCACTGACATACCTGCCATTAATGTGTATGAGATCATCTTGGTGCAGGCTTGGATTTCTGAGCGAAAAGTGAGCCCATTCCCAACACAGGCCCTGGAGCAGCTGAGGGCTGTCACAACCCACACTGCAACAAACCTCCGTGCAAAACTGTGGCCGAGACAATATTCAACTCCCTCAACTCATGACAGAAGATACACATGCCCAGTGCTTTTACTTTTTTAAAGAGAGAAAAAGGGAAGCACAGATGAACCAGAGTTACCACTGACCTGAAATGGCATTTAGGAAAAAAAAAAAAAAAAAAAGAATGAACGTAAGAAGGGAAGTTTCATCCAAAAGTTTCATCTACGGCAAGCAGCAGAACAGGCCACTGCCTGTGAGGTCTGAGGACATGGTTGGCCTTGACCAGAGCCAAAACTGAAGCCAGAGAACCAGCTGCAAAAAAGCCTCAGGTCTGTCGTCACAAGGGAGTTTTGCAGGCCCAGGGCCTGGACTCTGTAATCCCTCAGGACATCGGCTGGGGAACGACGTTAATATCTGTGCTGCCCTTCTGTGTCAGTCTGCCATTCCCCTCTCTTAGACTCCTTGGGAAAGTTAGGGCCTCTCCCAGTTTTGATTTAACAATGCAAGAATCAACCCCGCCAATCATTTAACTCAATGTTTTTAATCACTCAGTGGCTGCAGGATTTTCTGGCCTGTAAAAGTATGAAAAAAGGGAAAAGAAGCATGTGACTGTCTTTCGACTAGTATATGCAGCAGTCTGGTACAGATGTCTCAAAACCAAAAGGTCAACCAGCAACATTCCTTCACTAAACAGCATTTCGCTAACCATGGCATTCCCAACTGCGAAATGTCACAAGCCATGTGGCCGAGGGCTGCACTGCTGGGCAGGGCATAATCTGTAATAATAAATGTGCTGTGAAAATAACAGAATGTGAGGAAAAAAAAACTTACTTCCCATACTTTTATTCTCCAGTAGCTGCGTGGAGCCCATGGTTTCTGCCAGGAGCTGCTGGCGCTGGGGGCAGCAGCTGGCAGCTCTGGCTTACCGATCCAGCCTCCACAGATGGTTTTCTGCACAGACCTAAGTGCTGCTTGGACTTCCTGCACCTGCCATTTCTCTTCAAGTCTTAGATTTTCAATTTATTTGGTGTTTGCTCTTTCCACTGCAAAAGCCTCCCCTTCTGCTCATCCTCATCAGGATGCCCCTCTGCTGCAGATGAGTATCGGGGTTCCTGTTTCAATAGGATGGAGAAATTGAAGCATGGAAATTAAATTACTAGTCCACAGTCTCAGACCTCTCTGAATCAAAGCAATATCTTTTCGGTTTGTAGAGCTGTCCTCTGACTACAAGATCATTTCTTTCCATCTAGCTCAGAGATAATAATATCTCTGGAACTAATCCCTGTGGTTCTTGTGAGAACCCACCATCCATTGTGTTGAAAACCTAAAGCTGTATAAGATATATTACTGAATAAAGATGATAATAAAGTCATAGGGCAGGTGGAAAATGACAGTTATTCCTCTTAATTTTCAGATTTTCATCTGTGGCAACATGACAGCCTCCTGGAGCCTTGGCTACCACTCTGTTACAGCACTTTTCCAAAGGGGCTATACAGATGGATGCTACTCAAAGAGAGAAGATTAAAATACACGGTGTTGTTCTGAGCAGCTAATCATGATGAGGTAAGAAAAAATTTAAGAGGCAGTAGAACTGCATATAATCAGGTGGAAGGCATGGTGGGAGGTTTTTTTTTATTAATGCTTCGGCGTAATTCAAGTACGGTGTTCCTATATTTAAGAAATCCCTTCCTAAGCTTTTGTGCCTTTTCCTGCTGTGTCCCTCAAGGGTTAAGCCACCAGCACAGCTCCACAGATGAGACTGAATTCCAGGGAGCTTGTGTAAGACACTGGAGACCCAAGAAATCAGAGGCAACTGTTTCAAAACCATGGAGGGCTGGGCTGCATCGGAAGGAAGGGATGAGGGAAAAGGCTGGAGCTTTGGCTGGCAATTTTTAGATCTCAAACTGGACATGACCTAAGTTTCTGTAGATGCAGCTGGTTCAATAGCACAGATGACCAAGCACCTGGGCCTGTTTCCAGCAGCCTGTTATCCCTGCGGCCAGGGAGGGGGCCTGTTTCTAACACAAGATGTTAAGAAAATCAGGCAGCTTTGTGTACAGACAGCTACAAGCAAATGCACAGGAACAGCAGCATTAATGTAAATCTATTTTTGTAGCCAAATGGTGCAAAAATTGGCCTTTCAGCCAGACAGATGGTGTTAAACTTGGCCCAGAGTCCAGGACAGAAGTTTGTCTTGTTTAAAGTCAAAGTTTTTGCTGGCATAGCTATGTTGTTTGAGAGCATGAAGAATTCATACTGCTAAACACCATACCTATGTATAGAAAATCCTTTAATTATGGGGATAATAAGCTATTTCACTTGAAATTGGACTTCTTTTTTTTTTTTTTTTTTTTTTTTTTTTTTTTTTCTCTTTCTTATTTTAGCCCCCTAATTCCCAAATATTTTATCACAACTAAGTGCTTTCCTAGAATAAGAAGGTATACAGGGATCTTCTATAGAACAGAGGAAATTTACAAGTAGAGTTAAACCACGGAGACACACCAGAAAATCCTCTTAGTGGAGACAGAGTTTATAATGGCAAAGGAGATGTATATCTAAATGGCTTACTCATAACTGCAAACTCCTTCTAATGCAGACAAAACTACTGTTTATTTTGTTATTCTGATAAGAGCTAGTAGGTGATAAAATAATGGAGGAATATTAGACCTGAAGTTATTAAGTTTTGGCCTCTAGTTACTGTGTCACTAAGGAGAACAAATCTTCCCAGAGACCCTAATAAGAAGAATAAAAAAAAAAAAAAGAGAGAGAATAAAGAAAGAAACAATACAAACATAACAACAACAAATCAGATTCCAGAATGAGTTATGTTCCAAACAGTTTCGGCATAAATGAGATACAGCCTTTCATCGGTTTTGGAAACTTCCCTTGTCCAATTAGAGAATACAGCTGGTCAAGTAGTGCCAGGTCTGTTCAGCAAGGAGCAGGCACAATGTGCAAGCACTCGTAGCATCAATAGGGACCACTGTTCAGAAAATATTGCTATTGAAATATTGTAAATGCTAATAGAATTAACTTCCCATTCATCTTCCGCTGTCACA
Source organism: Alectura lathami (assembly GCA_013399715.1). Classification (NCBI taxonomy): domain Eukaryota; kingdom Metazoa; phylum Chordata; class Aves; order Galliformes; family Megapodiidae; genus Alectura; species Alectura lathami. Next base: position 11,610 of record VXAV01000985.1, read on the forward strand.
CTCTTGTTTATTTTACTGCATTGTTTGAATGAAAGCGCAGCCTCTCATGTTCCTGTAGGCCCTGTATCACCTAATAAATGTCCGATCGTTTGCATTGGCTGCTCTTCCCTTCCTCCCCACTGAGTTTCTAGTCAGGATATGGGCATAAACGAACACCCTCCCCAGACTGCTGTTTGCCTGCTGAGAATGTTACATAATGCCAGTTTCTACTGTATATTATTCCATGCAAAGACCTTTATGTCACTGTTATGCTTAGGGAACAAAAGATACTTGTTCAGTTACAGAGGAGAATCAAAAGACCATATTCTTTCAGGTAATGGCATGCTTCCATTGATCAGTTTTCTTGCATGAACATAGCACGCTCCAGTTCTTGCTACAAAAGAGAGTAAGATGTCAGATCCCAGAAGAAGTTAATCACACTTGACTAGATACACTGTGTCCTGAATTACGAGTATCATGAAACAACATAAGTTGCTGAAACCAATATTCTTTGATCGCTTCATTTCTTTTATAGCCTCAACCTTCCTGTTTTCCCATGGTGTCGTTGCAGATTTAAAGCAGTTTTATCTGTAATGAACAGGGTATCATTCTCTTATTGACAGTAAACATGCATCTCCGTTTTAATTAATTTCAGCGCTGTAGGATTTACAGTCTAGCATGGCAGGCACCACAAAGGTGTTTCATATGCGTGAGGGTGAGTGTGTATGTGTGACAGAGAGCAGAGGGAGGGCAGGGGATAATCCTGAACTGAGCTACTGTGACTCCTGCCACTAACGCTGCAGCTTTTTAAAATCCTCCTGTTTTCATGGGACCTACATCCAATCCCATTATACGGATGGGAATCTTACAACGAGTGGGAGGTGGATTAGATTCAGGCCACTAAACAGTGTTGATGGACAGTGAACATGGTTGTATCTATCCCTTACTCATTTTCTAGTATTTGCTAGTAATCAGGAGGGCAAAACCAACAGGGGCTCTGAAGGGTGTCCCTGCTGTGACCTGAAGCGGATAGAACAGTACAGATCCTTTCTGATCCTACCTTCCCCTCAGCTGACTCAGAGTCACAAAATCACGTAGCCACATGGAAGAGCACCCCTGGAGGTCTGTAGTCCATCCTCCTGCTCAGAACAGGACTAGTGGTAGAACAGGTTTCTCAAAGCTGTGTCCAGTTGAGACTGCAGTATCTACAAGGAAATAGATCCATTACCTTTCTGGGCCATTGTTTTAACGTTTGACTGCTTTTGGGGGATATTTTTTTTCTTGTATCAAGGAATCCTTACATAACATGACCATTTGCTGAACTTCGTAAGTGCCTGCCAGCCCACTTCTCCAGCCTGTCCAGGTTCCTCTGAAGAGCAGCCCTGACCTACAGGGTATCAACTGCTTACCCACAAACTCACTGAGAGTGGATTTTATGCCATCATCTTTACCATTAATAAAGATATTAAACAGTATTGGCTACAATATCATTCCTTGAGATACACTGCCAACAACTGGCTGCCAGTTCCTCCAGGCCAAGGATCACTGACAAGCTAATTTTCCACCCTCTTGTCATCCACTCACCACCCTGTATCTCATCACTTTTAAAATTTTAGCAATAATGCAATCATGTGTAACACAGAGAAACACTGCTGTCAGCAAAGATGAATGCGGGAAAATGAGTGTTACGGACAAGGAAAGCACAGAAAGTGAATTTGCTGTACTTACGATCCTAGATTCCCTTCTGCTATACCCATCATCTGGATGCTGTTGTTCCTTCCAAAGCTTCCTAAAATAGATAAAAACCTTGAATTTACTTCTGTTTGGGAAAACTTTCTGAGAAGAATTCCACAGAGATCAAAAGATAAGCATCCTGTGTGTTTCTCAATCAGTGAGTGTCAACAGAAGCGGCACATTTTATCCAAACATATCCATGCACCGAGCGCAAATCCAACCACATCCAAAGCAGGGTGTCAAACAGAATCTGAAAGAGGTACAGGACGTGGACTAAATTTGCCTTGAAACAAGCTTAAAACCTAAACTCAACACGCCTGCAAGTATCTACTATCCGTGACAGGCAATACTTGAACCCTCCTAGGTAGCACTTTGTGGTACATTGTCTGCTTGGTATTGCTGCAAGGACAGATAGGCACATGGATATAGGCACAACGCAGCAGGGCTGAAGGAAAGCAAGATGCCTCCCCTTCTAACACATCCCTTGCACACACTGAATGGGTTGTCCTAACAACCCAAGGAACTCTTGCACCAAATGATGTAGACAGAAAATCATGTCTCCAGTTTGCAACTAGAATGACCTAAAGGACAGCACAGGTGGTTCCTAGCTTCCAGGGTTTTTGGCTCTGATCCCAGGGCCTCATTTGTGATTCCCATACAGTTAACCATGCCAAGACTTTTGCCACCTGCAACTGAGCCAGCAGCCTTGTGTTAGCAAGAGCTATGGAATTTAACTTACAGAAACTCAAGTTTGTTCTATATTTATAGCTGTGGTGTGTCTGGGTGTCAGGACTATGTCTGGGTGCACACCCGGTGTATTTAGGCATTAGTTCCTGGCATTGTTTCATCTGGTCTCTGCAGAGGTAACACAAAAGACAGCACCAAGACAGTTCCTGCTGAAGGACTGACCAGCCTGTACGTTGATGAAATACTTCCAAATAGTCATGAGAAATTGTTCCTGCAGATGCAGAAATGGCCAGGTAGAACAGCCTTTTGCTCACAGTTAAGATAGCTAGGAGATGTGTCGTTCATAGATTAAGATGATCTATAGCAATTGATCATGTGTGTGCTGGATTTGCCATATAGGACCCTGACCCAGCAGGACTGCAAGAAGGGCAGCATTTCAAGGCTTCTCACCCAGTGCAGCAGAAGACACTGCTGCAAGAAGCCTTGCAACAGGGACCCCTACTGCCATGTGAATAGTGACAAAACCTCTTATTCGAAGGATTTGCTTTCCCACACAAGCATGACCCTATGCCATGACCCCACTAAATTTGGGATTTTTTGTAAAGAAAACACGCTCCAAGAAACAGATGTTGCACATTTGCTGTGCAGATGTGCAAGATTTGAAGACTCAGATCTCTTTAGTTATCTCCATCAAGACCTATAAACTTGAACACAAATTTAATTTGAAAAAAATATGTTTAAAAAATCCTGCTGACATATAATGCTGTTTTTTGGGGGAGCTGTAGCTGCTACCCTCATGTAAGGCAGGCGAAAGCTGTTCATTCACTAGCATGGTGCATTTCCCCTTCTCCAAGTCTGCACATGGTGCTCCAGGACACCCCCCACTACAAGGACTGGTGGCACCAGGTGGCATATGGCACCCCATGGAAACCAAGTTGTTCTGCAAGGCTGCTCCCAGCTCTGCTGGTCCCACTTCCGTCCTTTTATTCTATCCCAGGCTGAAAACAACATTAAAGTGTGTGGATAAACAAACAAACAAAACAAACAAACAAAAATCACGCATAATTCACACAGGTTCCAAACACCAACTTCAAGAATTTTGTCTTCTCTGGCCAAACATGTAATCCAATTATACAGGTTTATCACTGCTACCATGAATGCATTTTTATAGCAAATGCACAGCAATTGTGCTTTTATTGTTTATGATTTGATAATGGATTGCCATCCAGAAAAAAATGAGAAACACTGCTGTAGGCAGATGGGAATCTGTCCAGGGCTACACTCCTGTGTGTTCCTGGTGAGGGATTTGAAAGGCTTACGCTTGTTTGTCTCGGTTCAGACCTAGTAAAGCAAGATATTCTGTATTTGCATTAGTATGAAGGAGCATATTCTGCTAAAATCACCCCCTTCTCATCCATGTGTTTTGTCTCATTACACGTGGTAGAATCAGATTCCCAGACAAAGTGTTCTTGACCAAAAACTGGGGCAACTATCCCAACAGTTGTCAAAAATACTGTGCAGTCTCTAATACTGCTCTCACTTTTACAACCAAATTTTGATTTATATCATGTAAATACACAATATTTCTGAAATAGCAACCCCAGAACAACGTTTTCCATTAACTGCATGTTTCAGCATAGTCATACTGATATCACCTATGAAAAGACTGAACTTTAACAGAGATGCAAAACATTTGCCTTTACCATGACCCTAATTTTAATAAGGATTCAGTCTATTCCATCCTGCCAGAAAATTATTCAATATATTCCATGCTAAATATGATTTTATTCAGAGCAGGGGGGAATTGAATACATAAACTACATATCTATAAATATATAAAAGTACATGTATCTGGTTAGTATGTTACATATGTCAGTCATACACCAGATCCTAGTTCCACTGCAGATTTAGTAAACACAGAAATGGAAGTTGTTATCATCAAGAGCTTCAGATCTAAGGGGTAGATGCAGCGACATTTTGGTCAAGTTGGATAAATACAGTTACAATGGCAGTGGGATGTACCCAGGGTAGGTAGCACAAGAGAGGGTAGGATGAGATGGATAGGATAGGATAGGATAGGATAGGATAGGATAGGATAGGATAGGATAGGATAGGATAGGATAGGATAGGATAGGATAGGATAGGATAGGAGAGAGAGACAGTCTGTGCCCTTTTCACATAACCAAGAGTATGCACAGTGTGGAAAGGCTAAAAGGGATGTGGTTTGACCCTGCAGGGTGGTAGGAAGAGATTGCATCTAGGGGTTCCTGTATCCTCTCTGTGTGACTTACCCACCTTTTAATTCCTCTCTGAATATTGCGAAATGTCGCTGTCTAGCTCATATGATAGTTTCCCTTAAAGAAAGTCAGAGTACTTCAAGTACTTTATAAAGAAAGTCAATGTTAGTGCGCACATTAATGTACAGGGAACAATGGATTTGCGAATGCAGGTTTTTTGCTTCCAATAAAAACCTCTGATTCAAGAAAACTGCAGGTCCATTGGAGAATCTTAGTGGTTAACAGATCTATTGTGTTTAAAGGATCTGCTCCTACCCTAACTCACACAGTTCCCACAGCTTCCTTAGGTCTGACCCTACTTTTCTTTCAGATGATTCCTGCTGATGAAAAACTAGCTCAGACTTATCACACTAAAATAGAAAGACATTTTCAATGTTTCCTTCCTAGATTACAGATTGATTCGGGCAAATAAGCACATTGCTGTAATGCCCCCTGAATGTGATAGTTCCCTTCTTCAATAACTGCAGGCACTGTAGTTCTGCATCTTCACACGAGAAACATCCGAGAAACAAAAACATTGTGAAGGTAATCCTCTTTTCTCCGAGATGAATCCTCTACTGCCCTCCCTGGACCTGTACCCAATTTACAAAGCTATAGGAAGAGAGCGAGCACAGATATAATCTGAAGCAAGCGGAGGAACTGAACCTCTGTAGAGCTCAAATGCAAAACCAAAAAGAACATGGCAAAAAGTACAAGAGCATTTTATGGGACTTGAAGGTGAACAGCATTATTCCTAGTGCTCCATTGATAACTTTGTACTCAGAGGCTGCCTCTTTGCCCTGTCTTGCAATGGAGATAAGGAAACAAGGTGCTTCTGAAGAACAGTTAGGACACCTATCCCTCTTGGGTTCTGGAGTATCAAGCTGCTGCTCCCACACAGTTGTGTAGGTAGGGTAGTCTTTCTAAGATCCTGGGGAAGTCCCTGAAGACTCTCAGGGAGCCCTGGACCTGCAGGACCATGCTGCTTCCTTCTCTTGGGTCTGAGGCTGCTCTTGGGGAACAAATCTGTGCTGAGGTCACAGCCTGAGCTCAATATCATCTTTGCAGGACCAGTCTTGGAGAATTGCCTGTTTCCAAATTAGAAACTCCTCTCTTAACTTGCATTCTGCCCTAGCAGATGGTCCTAGGGATGTAATGGAAAGGGGGAAGATGACCCCCTAGGTAAGGTCAGAACCCAAGGCTATAGCAGGGGCAAACTAACTTTTCTAGTCCAGTTCCTTTGCACAAAGTGCAGCAGGCTGCAGGCACAGATGTTGGGGGACAGATGAGCAGCAGAACCCACAGGAGATGTCAGGGCGGGAAGAACCTGGAGACTCCGTGGACAGTGTGCTTCACAGCATGAGTGGGCAAGGGGCAGGGAGCCCCAGGGTAAGCCTTGCAGCCACACACAGGGTTTGATGGGTGTAGGAAAGAAGCATGAAGATTTAGGCTGTGGGGTCAGAGCTATGTGAATGTAACATACAGCATATCACACCCCTGCCACATTAGAAAAAATAGGTTAAGAACAGGAAAGAATAAGATGGCAAAAACGTTTTGTTTGCTTTGACACCCAACCAGATTAACTTGTTTCTGAAAAACAGTTTAAAAGCAAAACATAGCTGAGACGTTCTGGATGAAATCTGGAGTTCCATCACCTTCTCTCCTCACTATTCATTACACGTTCAACAACTACTGTAAACCTCTGATCTTGGTATTTAAAACATCTTGGGCTTAGCGTTAGGAGTGGGGAGAGATTGGTATGCAAGATATGAAAACTAAATTAAGAAACTGCAAAGTGACAGATTCAAAGAAACTTAGAAAAAAAAAAAAAAGTTAATGAACTAATGCACTGAAGGAGATCTGCAGAGCAAGTGCAGGACAGCAAGAAAGGAAAACCTCTACTTCACTATAACGTCAGCGCTGTAGTTAAGAACCTTTATTTTTAGAATTTGTTAGTTTTACTTCTCCCACAAAACTGCTTGAAGCCAAGGCAAACATTTCTAGGTTTCTGGTCTTGATCCTGCCTCTTTTAAAGTCATTTTCACAGGAGCAAGAGCTAAACCAAGATCTGTGCACACAAGAAACCTGAATACTTCCTGGCACCCATTTCTATGATAACTTGTGCCAGAGTTGTATATGCAGAATAGAAACATGCTCATTTATAGCCTGGCCCGTAACTCCCTGGCTGTGGGAATGTTTTCTCCATTTGCCTAGCTAGCATGTGACTCAGGTAGGTGCACATAAAGATTTCACACACATACTTCTTTCATGTAGGCACAAGTAGGTTCCTGCTTTGAAACACTGAATCCACAAAGTGTTTCCTGGCAAACAGCTATGCATTCATTTTATTTTTAAATGCTGTGATGTGCCTAAAAACCTGGATAGCTTCAAACTAGGAGCAGAAATACAACACTTTCACAGTTTCAAAAATAATCCACAATGCAATCTCCAGATTACAAAGATCTACAGGTGCTCTTGACATCTCCATTACCCTGCCAGCACCAGTGAGAAATGGTTCCTGGATGCTGATTTTAAAGCCAACAGGCTCCCTTGGTGCTGAGGAAGGTGGATTGCCCAGAGGGGTTAGGAGGGTGCCAGACCCCCACCAGCAACGCCTTTTGCAAGACATGACACCAGCCAGGTGAGAGTTGTTTCCCCCAGGCGATGGGGACATTGCATCAGGGCTGAAGCCTGCCTTGCTGCATCCCAGCATGCTTATGCATAGGAGGGGCTGATGTGGAGGAACACATAGGGTTAGCCCAGGCACGTTCCTCAGACTTCCTCAGACTTGGCTGCTGCAATGTTTGGGATCACTGGAGGAACTGGACTCCCTTCCAACTCTCATTATTTGTTGGTTTTCCAGCACTGGACTTCCGACACTGGACTTCCTTCCCATCTAGATCCATCTGCTGAGCTGGTCAGTGTCAGGGGAACAAGATGGGAACATCATTATCCAGACCCGATTTAGCCTAACCTCCGTCATCTGAAATGTGTTCAAGGATCACAACCCTGTTTCCAATTTAAAGGAATTTCAAAGGAGCTGGCTTTGAATGATTGCTGCTACGCTGGCAATGAAAAAAGGAAGAACAGCAGTGGTAGGTGGATTCGGGTGTCTCCCCAAAGTTCTTGGATTATTATCTCTGTTATGGAGTAGCACAGATAGTCATAAAGAAACCACAGCTACAGAAAGGCTCTCCTGTGTGCCCACCTTCTCTGCCTGGCAGCTGCATTCCCTGCACTGCTGTCTGAGCAGTGAGCCTGTATACGTGGCCTTGCAATGTTTTTGCTGTCAGGAGGCCAATTTATTTACATAAGATGTGAATGCTGACCTCTGCCTGAAAAGAGGAGAAAAAAACACCAAGATCAGGCAGCATCCAGCATGTCCCTCTAGTCAAAGCTGAGCCTGAAGAACATCCCCAGCACCACGCTCACAACTATTTTGGTGTTGCTTTTCTTGCATTTTTCTTCCTGCATGGATGCACAGACCATGAGCCCCTTCCCCTTGCTTGGGCACACAACTGCTCACAGGTTATATCAGAAATTTTGCTATTGGGAGAAGCTGAAATTAAGAGTTTGCACTCAGTCATGCACTGAAAACCACTACAGACCAGCAGCTGACCTCGCAGTAACAGGTTTCTTTCTTGCGAACTTGAGCATTCAGGAGCTGCACACCTGACTAAATACCCATTTTTATTCTCTGTTCCTATTCCTGCTGCATTAATCTGTATTTCAGGAGCTACTCTTGCAGGTGTGATTGAAAGACCTGAGATGGCTGAGGACAGTAATGTTGGCTGGGGTATCAACAGAGAAGTCTCAACGCATCTTTTCTTCTCCTCAGCTTAGTTCATAACAGAAAGGGCTGTTGGGGTTCACAAAGACTTGGGTACACAAGGACAGTTTGGAGTCTGCACCTTTCAGGACACAGGGAAGCAATACCTGATGGTATCAATCCTGCTGACCTGCGGAGACTGTTTTTCTTGAGCCTGTACCTAGGCATCCCATACACTATCTCCTAATTTTAGCTTTTATTTCCAAGATTCAAATGGCATGTGTGTTTTCTTACAGCTCCAAGGTGGGCAGGAACAGGAGGAGGAGGCAATCAACACTGCTACAAAGCCTCTTTGATACCAGGGACCGATATATTGGATGCTGGCCCAGGGAAATTTCATTATTTACCTCTGCTGGAATGGGAAAGGAAAACACCTGGAACAAGCAGGGCTCTCATCCACAGGTAGCGCACTTGTCAGTACACAGGAACCCCACAGGACAACCTTCAGAAAACAGGGCGAAACGCACAGTGTTTTCAGAAGAAAAATTGTAAGGCACTAAAGATTTCCTTTCCTTTCTGTACTATCTTTTTATAAAAGCACAAAAAAAAAAAACAACTGTCTTTTTTTTTTTTTTCCTGGTATTTTTTTCTGAAATTACCTTAAAAAATACTCAGAGACACATTTCCATTAGCAGCAGCACTGGTTCTTTAGTATTTCATGAAGAAAACACATGAAAAAAAAATGGCAAGAGCTAATCCCTTGGGAAACAGAAATACCTGATTTGATAGCTTAGCCTGGTCACTCGGGCAAAAAGAACCAACAGGGTGTTGTACCTAAATTAGGCAGCAAGAAAAGCTGGAGAAAAGGGAGCGCTACAGCCTAGTCCTTTCTAGGGCTTAGGTGGCCTGCTCAGGTTCAGCAGGACATGCTTCTTTTCACTCTGGATTCACAGCCCTGAAAACTTAATTATAGTTTTCTACCTTGCATTAATTAACATGAGAAATGAAGACACCTCTCTTCAGTCTGCTTTTCCTCCACCCACCCCTTATCCTCGGATAACCCATCCCCTGTGGGTTTGCGCTCTCCCCGGGCGCAGGTTTGCATTCCTGCGGGGAGGAGACACCTGGGCAGCCTGGGTGAGGCTGCAGATGACGAGGGTTGAGGCCTCCTGCTGCTGCCTTCTGGAAGGAGAGAATGCATTTTGTGTAACCCCAGCCCCCCAAAGCGTTGCTCCTGCATGTTCCAAGCGCTCCTGAATCGCTGCAGTTTTCAGCGCAGCTGATGAGGAGCCAGAGCCAGCCTGGATGGAAGGGAAACCAAGGAGGTATTAATGGCTGTAGAGCCACGCTGCTGCCGGACAGCACCCCCAAAGTGCCAGGCTGACGGTTTGGTCCTTTCTCATGCTTGAGCTATGGATCCAAGCCCCCCATCAGGCATCAAATCGCATTTGTGGAGGAGAGCGAGCAGGAGAAAGACTGCAAAATGGCACACGTGGACTGCATGGGGCTTAAGACATAGCAATCAAAGGGCCAAGAAAAAATTAAAAAATGCAGAAAAGGATCCATGAAAATAATTCATTAACTATCCTCACCCTACAAAGTTGTGAATCAAGTTTGATTCTACAGCTAAAATTGTCTCTGTGCTACCTATTTGTTTTAATCCATTTATTTACGAAAAGTGTCTGAGAAAAACTTGGATTTTAGCTAAAGCTTCACTAGCACTGTATCCTCGTCTCCCCCGTTGGTTTCTTTCCCCTCACTGCTACACAGCACAGAAGGCTAACCAGGGAGGGCTGATACCGCCGCTCCCAGCGGGTCCCCTCGATGGTAGATATGCTCAGCTCAGAGACACTAATTAACAATAAGTAATACGATAATGCACGTCTCTGTTCCGCCGAAGTCGGAGAGCACAGTCAGCTCTGAGGAAGCTTTCCCTTACTAGGGAAAGGGGAAGCAGCAAGCCTCTCCCCGGGTGGAATTCTGCCCCCACTTCTGCTGCCACTCCCGCTCCGGCCCCGGAGGCTTTCGCGCCTTCGGACGGCGGCAGCGCTTCTCGGAGGCTCCGCCGCTCGCCCTGCCCGTCCCTGCCCGTCCCTGCCCGCCCAGCGGGGCTCTCGGCGTGCGGGTCCCACGCGTGCCTGCGGGTCCC
>VXAV01000985.1:22647-49692 GCA_013399715.1 Alectura lathami
GAGGGCGGCGGCGGCGGCTCGGCGGTGCGCACCGCCTTCACCGACCCCCCCGAGCAGGTGCCCGAGGCCGTCTCCAACAAGAAGCGCTGCGTGAAGGTGTTGAAGCAGGAGCTGGGCGGGCTGGGCATCAGCATCAAGGGGGGCAAGGAGAACAAGATGCCCATCCTCATCAGCAAGATCTTCAAGGGGCTGGCGGCCGACCAGACCCAGGCCCTCTACGTGGGCGATGCCATCCTGGCCGTCAACGGCACCGACCTGCGGGACGCCACCCACGACGAGGCGGTGCAGGCGCTGAAGCGGGCCGGCAAGGAGGTGCTGCTGGAAGGTAGGGGCCGGGGGCTGCCGGCAGCGGGGGGACGCAGGGACGCCTCCGTGCACCTCTCACCGGGCGTCCTTCCAGCGGGGAAAGCTTGCTGCCAGCTCCCCTGGCCGTGCTGGGAGCCCCGACGGCAGGAGGGGACGGAGCCCCTCGGACGGCACTGGTCTGGTCTCAGCGGCCGGGCCGAGCCCCGCGGGGGAAAGCAGGCTTGGGTGAAGCTGGCAGTGCCTCGCCGACACATTAACAGCCCCCGTAAAGCAGAGGCTTTCGTTTCGTTTCTCAAGTGTGACTGAGTTTCGTAAGAAGCAGCTTTGGAAACTGAGTAAGGAGTAAAGAGCGCACAGTAGGGTATGTGAGGTGTGCAGGAATGGTGTCCCTTGAAACGGGACGGTGTTGGCAAGGGGGTGAACAGAAGCACAACAAGGCTCCCGGGGATTCCAGACTTGTAAGGAGAGGGGTGTTCACAAATGTGCAGTCCTTGTCTTCTCCCCAGGATTCATGTACTTGCTAGACCTGAGAGGAGGAACAGCTTCAGCGGCGCCCTTGGCGCGTGTTTGATAAAGTGATTGCACGTTTGCCCAGAAGTTCGTTTAACCAGAGGTCAGTGGCATTTGTGGCACATTGCTGTGCCATCCCCTGTGCCTTCCTCTGAGCCCTGGGTGCCCCTGCCTCTCTCTTCCCATAGCCCTTTAGGTACCATTTAAGCACATTTTGTCACTTGTCTCTGGATTTTATTCTGAGGAGTGAAGGGAAGCGCTGCTGCCGGGTAGGGGATGCACTTGAGCGTCAGCTGCGAACAACCGACTACAGCACAAGTTGTTACGGGAAATGCCTGAGAGATGGTTCTGTGCAGTGAAGGGAGGGCAGGCGAGAACATGTCATCAGCAGCAGTGTCTGCTGAGAAACTGTTCAGTGTCATCGACATTGCAGTGAAAACTTGTGGAGCAATTGCTGCGAGCATTTAACAAGCAGAGGCCACCAGGCGCCCGGTGCTTGCATGACCAAACTGCGTCTCCTCCCAGCTAGCTGCACTGCTCGCAAAGATTCCTCTGAAGTCTTAATGTAAACTGCTCACTGAGGTCTGAATGGAGCTGTGCGGTCCGAATTCTGCCACTGGTTTGTTTACACAGCACGGGGCTCCCTGGGGTGCAGGCCAGACAGCAGCTGACCTGTAGTGCGATCTGATCAGCGGCGGCAGTGTGCTTGCAGAGCGCTCCCCCAGCGTGCTGCCTGCAGTAACAGCACCAGAACGCCCTGCTGCTGTACGAGCCTGCTAAAAAAACTCAGGTTTGTGCTGGTGGGAACGAAGATGAAAGCTGTTTTAATAGGGAGTCCTTCTCCCTCCTCCTTTGGCCTCTGAAGCTGTTTTCTTGCATTTCTTTGCCCTGTGGAGGTCTAAGCTGATGTGCTTTGGTGGTTGTTTCTGCAATGGAATTTGTAATTTGTAAATTGAGAGCTTGTTTCAGTAGTCCCTCTGTGCGTTTAAAATATTTGGACACTGAAATCAGTATTTGTCCTGGCTTTCTCTCTCTGTTTTAAGCAGAGTATCCAAATTCAGAGTTGTCCCCAGCATGTCCAGAGGAGGTGCTGGTCTGTGCAGCAGGAACCTCTCTGCATGAGTGGCTTGTGTAAGCAGGCAGTCTGAAACAATTCCCTGAGATTCAATTTACCACTTCGGAGCTCTCTCTTGAGTAGCACAGTCTAAAATGGTCTTTTTATTATTGAAGGAAGGACTATCCAAAAGTTTTGTTACCTTTAAAGTATAGGAGCGATAGCCTTGATTTTTCTTTCCTTCCAGACAACAGGAATTTGCTGCTTCCTGACTTCTTGGAGAGCTGCGCATTACAAAAGGCAGTCTGTGCTGGGGTGGGGGAAGACCGCCTGCACAGTTCCTCTCTGGGATATTTCTCCAGTTAGCAGGGCATTGCCAGTGTGCATTGCCAGTACCAAAATGCAACATTTCCATGTTTGGGGAGATTCTGAGACTTGTGCCTTGCAGTGCCGGAAAAGTGAATTTGGTTCAAAGCATTTGAAAAGACATGGCAAGGTGCTGAGCATGAGAGGCAGACTTAAGGGGAGAGTGTGTGCTGCGGATATTGCCCAAGGTGTTATGTGCTCCAGGAAAGGGTCTTAGGGTTGTGTGCATGCTAGAAGTTGTCAGCAGTGAAAATGTCGTGAGCGTGGCTCAACGCACACGACATCAGAGCTTAGTGTCCTTCCTAAAATTGCTTGCTCAGTGAAATGAGGCATTTACCAGCTCAGCACTAAACTCTTGTCTCTCCTGCATTCCTGTGCAGGGAGAACGGGAGCAGAAAGCCATGGCAGTGCTTCTGTGAGTGAGGCAGGGCTGGCGCTGCGGTGGGTGACAGGGCAGTGGGTGATTTTAGCGCTTGCCCTTTTTGCTGCATTGATTGCCGCCTCAGAGCTGGTGGAAATGGAAATGGTTTGCTGAAGGGTTGGGGGTGGCACAGCTGCAGTCTCTGTGCTGGTACAGGGTGGCCCAGCTGCAGAGCTCTGCGGGAGAGGTCCTGCTCTAACGAAGTCATTAGCAGTCCTGGGTTGTTCTGTCCTCACAGGTTCCATTCCTCAGGGACATCACTGTGTCGCAGCCTGCACATGTGCACTCCAGATAACTGAGCTAAAGTTGTACGAGTTGGTTGCTTCTTATAGGTCTGATCTGGGGAATTGGCTGAGGTGCCTGGCAAGCAGGTAAGATTTGGTTAATTGAAGGGAAATAACGCAGAAGGCAACACTGCCAGAGGAGGATGTGGGAGGTGCAGAAGGTTCAAGTTGTGGCAGCGAGAGTGGATTTACACTCATAGAATCTGTTCTCTCCTCGTCTACAGGGATGGACCTCTTCTCCCTCTAGGATTTAATTTCCTGCTGGCTTCTCATCACAGCCCGGGTGTGGGTTCAGGGAAGCAAAGTGGCTGCAGAGCAGGGACAGGGCAGGCGACAGCTGCAGCGGCTGAAGGAACAGGGAGAAGGAGTCACTACTGAAACAGCTTCATCTTTGCTCCCACCAGGAACAAACCTGAGTTTTTTTAGCAGGCTCATACGGCACAGATTGTGGCCTCAGCTTTGATTTTGTGTGCTCAGTACATGCAGGATTTAGCTTCTCACCAGCATTTAAAAGTGCAAAGAATTTCTCTGTGCGAGAGACAAGACAGCCTCCTTGTGTGCTGGATATTGTTTGCAGGCATGGAAGGCAGCTGAAATTATCATGACAGTTCCTGTTTGAACATACAGTTTCTCTGTGGTTCTATTAAATGGTGTCTTCTTAAATAAGCGCTTTGGAAAATGAGGCAGCCCCTCTTTTGCCCTGTGAAGCATGTTACGTTCAAGTGACTCTCAAGGCACAAAAGGCATTTGTTTTTATCAAAACATCCTAGATGAGAGCAGTCCCTTAGCATGCTCAGTAACCAAGCAGGTTGTACTTTACTTATATTCTCTATGTGTTCTGTGAAAAAATTAAAAATCAAAGTAGCCTATGCTAATATCAGACAGGAACCCCTCACACATGATGTTGTGTTTGAATACAGAGAAAAAAAACACATTAATGTGTTTTTTGCTGGGTGGCTTCAGGGTATTTTTTTTAGATGGCATCACTTCCTAACTGTTAAAAGTGTGCAGACCAGGTTTTGATGATGTTGGTGGCAGGTGCACAGCGGGAGAAAGAACATCTTGATTTTTGCAGAGTTTTTCAATGGTTTTAAGCAATTCTCAATTAAACTAGCAAATTGCAAGGTGGTGGCTACAGCTCCCTTGAGATGAGGCTCTTGCAGCCTCTCTGGGTTTGCAGAAATTTCCCACAGAGCTGCAGCCACATGCACAGTGAATTTTAGCATATGGTCAGTAGACTATAGTTCCTTCTGCAGCCCTTTTGGAAGTAATCCACAGCTTTAAAGCAGACTGGAGTGGTGCAGTCTGTGCTGCAGTAACACGTGCTATTTTCTAAACAATATTTCTGTAAGAATTGTAACGATTCTCCCCTTCCTACTCTATGAAAATTGTGGATGAAGCAAAGCAATTCTGCCTGCCTGAATTACCTGCATGTTGAAATAGGACAAAACAGGCATGGGCAACTTACTGGCTGTATTTTTCTATCTTACCTATGTTTTCATGTTTCTTTCAGTAAAGTACTGACAACAAGAGATTTTGGGAAGTTAAAATACATTATTTATCCAAGAAAATGTGTTCCTTGCAAGTAAAGAGGGAAAATGAGACACAGGACACTTAGTAAGAGCCTAACTCATGCAACTGCTTACTACAGTTGGGGCTGTAAATCTCCATGATTGCATACTTACTCCTTACGATTCTAGTAAACGTATGGAGAAAACACTCTTTGTTGTTGTTTTTCCAGCAAGTGTGCATTTAGGGAAATGCTTTATACTTAGGGGCCATATCATATTTCACAGACCATGTAGTTGCCCTCCACGTGCATCTGCTTAAAAGTGAAATTGAAATGTAAGGGAGAAGGTGATGTTATTCTTGACAATACCAGGTCTGAGCAGTCTCTGCAAATCTCAGTTTGGATTGCTTCAGCTGATGGGGAAGCTTGAGTGGGAACACTCAATGTGTCTTTCATTGATTAGATTAGATGACAGGCTAATTTAGCAGTCCAGACAGTGTGTATCACCTTTCACAGATTAGAATCAGTACATCCTCTTTGCAGTAAATCTGCTTCAAGTCCTCTTTCTCAGTTACTATAAAGAAAAGAAGGTGGTAGTGGATTTATTTGGTCCGGGTGCAGGATTCTCCCCTCACCCCTCAGCCTAGAAATCAGTCTTCCTTAGGGCTTAGTACTGTTTCCTCTAAGGGTGCTCAGAAGATTAAACGTGTCTAGAGATTCAGGATTCAATTGCGCATACTGAGTCTAGGTACCTGTTAAGCATCACTAGAAAAAAAAAAAAAGAATTTTAAAATCCTAGCAATAATTCCTCTGTGGAAGATTAAACTGAAAACTTGGTATAATTCTGTGACGAATCTTTAAACCATTAGACAGAATGAAATGACAGGACGAAAGCTTTGGCTGTAGTTAATGGAACAGTATTTGCCATGGTAAAACTTGTCACCAGAGGTCAGTCCCATTCTCCCAGGAGCACGGATGATGGTGGGTGATCATGAATGGTACCGTCCCCCGTCCCTGCTGCCCACTGAGTTTGGATGGGGAGCGCTTGTTCGTGTCCATCCCAAGGTAGCTGGCAAGGCATCCCTGTAACTCAAGCCAGAGTTTGGCTTCGGGGCAGCCCAGTCAAGGCTCCTTGGCTGCGAAATTTTTCATAACGTGCTATGCAGCATGATGACAGGTGCTGATCCCAACAGGCAGATAGTTTCAGATACAGGTTTGGAATAATTTTTTTTTTTTTTTTTTTAGTTGCTTAATCTCACTGTCTTCATAACACATGGTGTGGAGCTTCTTCTAGTAGTAACTTATCTGTAAATTTGACTTAGAGTATGGCATTGATTTGTGTGCATTAGAGTTCATAAGCACTGGGGAATTTACAGTATCTATTTGTAATCTGTTCCAGTGGTCACTTACTTCCAGGGTCTAAGAACATGTTATTTCCATTCCATTTTTCTAATTTAGATTTCTGATCATAGGATTATTTTGCACTTTATTCCGTAAGATTATGTTACCATGGCTACTTGTTAGAATTTGTACAGCTACTTCAATAGAAGGGAAATTGGAGGAAACAGTAGTTCAAGGGAGCAATAGCATACATAAATGAACAAAATATGATGGGAACAAAGGTGTCCTGGTAATGCACAGGAGACTCTGGCTTTTCAAGTCTGAAATAATTCTTCAGGCATTTCAGAAAAATACTCGATGAAGAAAGACTGGTAGCTGTGATTTATGGGAACATGGAAAGTCTTTTAAGTGGATTATCATATTACAGGCTGCAGAAGGGTTTATGAGTAGCCTATATAACATGGTTTTGCTGGCCTTGATATGTTGGGTGGAGGTAAGCGAGATTCATCTCCTTAACCTCCTCCTGCCCCCCCGCCCCCGTTGCTCTCACCACAGTGGCTGTAGCTAGTGTGAAGTGAGCTTTGCTCTTTTTGCTCGCTTATGTCACCTCTCCAAACTTTGAACTATGCCGAGCAGAAAGAAGTCCTGCTGTCAGCATAAGCTGCATCTGGGTTAAGGGTCTCTGCCAGCACATCCCTACTTAATGGCAACTGGGAGGGGAAACATAGTGTTATGGTGGATTAGGATGCAGCAGGAGAAAGTAGTGTGTTTGGTAGGGGCACAGAGCCTCTTGTAAAGATAGGAAGGAATGTCAAGGAGTGACAGCATTCAGTATAAGCGTTGAGGAACATCACTGCAAGGAGGGGGTTAGGCATGTCAGAGGTGATATGTGGTTAATTTGGACTAGAGAAGTTTGTGAGAAACTACAAGGGGTGTAGAAACCAGGATGTGCTACACATCGCATGTGCTACATATTGGAAGGGGGTTATGAGCCTGCTTCATGCTCTTAAATAGACTGCTGTCAGCTGCTGTTTTGCAGGGTCAAGAAAACTGCTCTGTGAGGCTTGGTCCCAGTGCTTTAAAAGTAAGATAACGTGTCCCTTGCCTCTGTGCATTGCACTTTTGGGAGGAAGAGGATTTACTGAAGTTATGGCATCCAGCATCCTGCAAAGTCTGAGAGTACAGTAGCACTGACTAATGAGCTAGGACACAGAAATTTGTTAGCTAGCTCTGCTTGCAGGAGCAGTTGGAAAAAGAGAACGTTGGTCTGTGCACCATCCACTCAGCTGTCAAAACGTAGTTCTCTCCAGAACATAAGTTATCAAACTTGCTTACAAAAAGTTTAATCAGCTGTGAATAGTCCTTTCAATTCCTTCACCACTAGATTCTGCCTTGCAGTTGGGTTTGGTTTGTTTCTTCATGCAAATTAAATTAAGGAACATAATTTCTGAATAACTGTTTGGCAGACTTGAATCTCTGACTGCTGCTACTGTACACTTCTGTTATGGTCTGGCTTTAATTTTGTCTGTCTAGAACATGAACTGTTGAACTGGTTATGGCTCTCACTGCACATATGCTAAGGGCACGACCAGTAGGTCACTGCCAAAGTAGCACATCTGTACTGTAGCAATTGGGGAAAATGGAGTTCCTAATTGTAAGGAAATGAGCCAGAACGGTAGATGTGGAGAAACTGTCTCTGATTAGAAATGATTAACATACAGCACGCTCCTTCTAAAAATGTTATGCAGCTTTTTGCTGAACTGCTGGAAGTTGTGTTTGTTGGCGCAGCTCTGAAAGTCATCAAAAATAAGGCTTCGGCTGTGTTTATTTGCTCACTGTTAGGGATGTTTCAGTTGAAATCCTCAGACTCATTGGAGCAGTGAGTGTGCTCCAGGCATCATGCAGGTGAGTAGCATGTGTGTGGATAGCTACTGCTCACTGTAATGTCATGACATGAATTAGTGAAAAATCCCTCTATACTGTAAGTGGCTGAGAAACAGGATTCTTTTCCCCAGTATCTGAAAGTTGCAGACATATCTCTACAGAAACATAAATTTTAAAAAACTTTTTTTTTTTTTTTTTAAAGAAAGGGAACCATTTCAGAATGTAAATACTCTTCTGGCAAAGGAAGCACAACTTAGCTTATTTGCTCCAACATATAATGTGACCTCATGTGACTATTTGTCAGCCTTACAGGCCCTTTCAGGGAAGTACAGCCATTAGTTACACTTTATGTTCCATTTGCCGTCGGCATGTTCTGGTAGTGTAATAACAATTTTGGCTTTTAATTTAAGTAGTTGTGAGAGAGTATTGAAAGATATCCCATGGAAACAGCATATCTCCACTGTTGTCTGATGACAGTTATTTCAATAATAGCTGTTTCCAAGATGACTTACTGGTCTAACACTTGTGTGTTGGCTGTTGTTGGCTCCAGTTCTGCGAGGAAGCCAGAGACAGCTGCATGAAGGTAAAGATGCTGGAGAGTGTTAGTGTTATCAAGTGTGTGGCTTAAGAGGCTGCTTATAAGCTAATAGTTTTAACTTGGACAGTGAGAGTTCATCTGTTTATTCTGGAGTTTAGGATTTAATCCCTGTAAAACCACCTGGCAGGAGGGCTGAGCCCGCGGTGGGGCTGGCAGGAAGGCAGCGGACGACACGATTGCCCTCCTAGCAGGCAGCTTCCCGTTGGTCTTACTCTTGCCATGCAGGAGCCAGCAGGAGCCTTCTCTCACTGACTTGAAGCCAAAGGAGGGATTTAATTATTGGATGTTCAGGAGTATTTTCCAGGAATGAGATGAGCAGGATTTGCTGTCAGTGCTTACTGCTTAAATTGTTTTTTAATTTTCCCTTAATGCCTTTACAGTTTGTTTGGGATGCTCTGGACATTTAAAAAAAAAAAAAAGAAAAAAAGTTTCTAAATCGCCATTGTTTGCTAAAGAACATACTATCCTTGATGGCTGCTCATTTTGACCTACTTGTCCTGTCTCATGCAGTGGCAGACTCTCTGGGTGCATGACATCCATCAGCAAAGCATGGCTGGGATAGAGAGGTGTCTTTCAAAGAACCAGCAGAATTCTTGTAGGATTACGTGTAATGTAACTACGGACCTATGCACACACTGTAGAAGGCATTTTTATACATACCTCTGCAATAAACAGCCCCAATCAACAGGCATTCCTCATTTTGGCCTCCATCTTTTGATGTTCCAATGTCAAAGGAAGTGCCAGATTCTGCACCTGAGACAGGGCAGCCCTGGATATACGTGCAGACTAGGGGACAGGAGGCTGGAGAACAGCTCCATGGAAAGGGATCTGGGGGTTCTGGCAGATGACAAGTGGAATCTGAGTCAGCAGTTTGCCGTGGCAGCCAAAAGGGCCAACCATACCCTGGGGTGCATCAGGCCCAGCACTGCCAGCCGGGCGAGAGAAGGGGTTGTCTCGCTCTGCTCAGTGCTGATGCAGCCTCACCTTAAGCGCTGTTAGCAGCTTTCGTCACCACATTACAAGGGCATAAAATTATTAGAGAGTGTCCAAAGGAGGGCTACAAAGATGGTGAAGGGTCTGGAGGGCAAGGGGTGTGAGGAGTGGCTGAGGTCCCTTGGTTTGTTCAGCCCAGAGCAGAGGAGGCTGAGGGGAGGCCTCATGGCGGCCTACAGCTTCCTCACAGGGGAGCGGAGGGGCAGGCGCTGGTCTCTGCTCTCTGGGGACAGCGACAGGACCCGAGGGAACGGCATGGAGCTGTGTCAGGGGAGGGTCAGGCTGGGTGTTAGGAAAAGGTTCTGCACCAGAGGGTGGTGGGCATGGAACAGGCTCCCCAGGGCAGTGATCACGGCCTCAGGCTGCCAGAGTTCAAGAAGCATTTGAACATTGCTGTCAGACATATGTCTTATTTTTAGGTAGTCATGTGTGGAGTTAAGGAGTTGATCTTGATGATGCCTGTGGGCCCCTTCCAACCTGGAATACTCTATAATTCTGTGATTGTATGTGACTGATGCCAGCATAGTTGGCGTCACCCACCTTAGGCTGCCACGGTTTTGGCATGGCTGGAGGTGCTGATGCAATGCCTCTATTACCAGTGCTCTGTGCTGTGAGGCTCTGTGCTGTGAGGCTGGCATGGGAGGCTGTCCTGACTCAGCCCTGCATGGGCAGGCTTCATGTATTGCACCATTGGAAAGTGTCTTCTGGAGCAGGGGATGTGGCTGTTTGCAAGCTCTGTTGAATGAAGCAAGGAAGATACAGTTAGCGCAAGGACAGGGGAGCAGGCTTCAAGTTGGAAAGAATCAAATGACAACAGCAAGCTCTTCATGAAGAGCTCCAGGTGTTGTTACTGTTCCTTGCCTAAATTAAGAAATTAGATACTGCTAAGGTAAGTGGCCTGTTAAAGTATTCACACCGCTCAAATTCTTCGGACAGCTGAGGAAGTCCTGAGCACGCTGGTGGGGAGAGACGCGAGCAGCACGTAAACCTGCCGACAAACCTTAAGGTGCTACAGATGCTGCTGCTAATCTGTTTGAAGCCTCTGCTGCTGTCTTTTGTTGACCCCCTCTTAGCAGCAGTAGCTGCTGGGTTGCAGACTTGTGCCAAGATGCTTATAGACAGGGCTCTTGTCTAGCCTCAGGGAGGAAATCTGTATTCCTGCCTTTCGAAAGGCAAAAAATCTTAGAGTAACCTCAGTCTTTATGTGTGTGAAACACTGGATAAGCGTCCAGCCAAAAAGGCAATAAAAGAAAAGAATGTTTAATTCATGAAGAATGCAAGTGAAAGCAGCTAGTTTTAAGAAGTTCCCAATCCATTCAGTGAACAGCTGTCTGGATAAATAAACCAGATCTACGTGATGTATGAGGGCAGGTCATAAAGAAAACACTGCAGTAACAAACTGGTGGAATTTCCACTCAGCGCATTAAAATCGACCCTGAAAGGCTCCATTAAGGAAAGCCATAAATTGAAGTTCTGAGAGATGGCTTATAAAATATCCCTGAAAGTGAAAATGATCCTCTGTCAGTTTTATGTTTTCCTTTCACTGTGTTGTATCTATTTTAATAAACATGTGGGATAGACTAGGAAAAGGGCAGCACTTCGTGAAGCCTTGAGGAAATAAATAGTGAGTCTGGGCATATTATAAATTTCACCCAATAAAAATAAACTTATATTGATTCTGGGGTTTGCATATGTAAGGACTGCTATGCTGGGACCACACTATGTTGGTCTTATATATATTGAAGTTTTCTGCTGGGCATACCTTGAAATGTTAGTATTAAATACAGGAGTTTTTATTCAAGTGCTGCCAGAGCTTTCAGTCTAGGCAGTATTAGGACCTTAAAAGGGTATCAAGGTTCACATTCTTAAAAAAGTATGAAGGAACAAATACCTTTTGTTTTTTGAGGGAAGAAAGGAAGGGATGTATTGAAAAGAGAATGCTCTAGCATCTACAGGAATCTGTATGAAATTTTGACTTGAAAGGGTATTTTATATTTAAAAAGAAAACAATTTTCTTTCAAAAGGTTAACTTGAACTTGTTATTGAAAACTTTTCTAACTAGACTTTTCTGAGTGGAGTAGCAGACAATTATCAATCTATACTCTCCTCCTGGAAAATCTCTGTAACCTTGTCATGTTTATCAACAGGAAACTTTCACAGCTAAAAAGTTTTGACCAACTCAGTGCAGTATTTTTTCCCATCTTGTTAAAATTTGTCATTCACTTATATAAGTAAATACATTTATTCTGTTCCTTGGAGACTTCAGACATGCTGTTCTGCTAAATAACTTTGTTCTCTTCCTTTTCTATCAATACACACTGCATGAAGTGGATAAGGATGTATATTTGGTACGAGCCGAGACAGATACTCTTCTAGTGGAGAAGTCACAAGTGATGCATTACACAAATTCCTGTAATGCATTTATGTTTGATCTTTTCAATTACTCATCGTTATGGGAGTACGCTACTTCATTTCTGTGAAGCTCACAGTGGAAACCTTGAATACGGAGAGAAATGAAGAAGAAACTTCTCGAGTCTCTAAAACTTGCCTTATATAGCTGTTCTAGCTGTAACTTTAATAATATCTCCTCAGCGCAGCTGTAAATTAAATTAGACTTTGCCTGCAGGTGTACCATCTTTTTAGCTTTCATTCTGTTGAAGACTGAAGTGTAGAGCTGTGTGTGTACAAATGAATTGGGAAGTGTTCATGAAACAGTAAGGGGTGAGAAATGATTTCTGTGGGGGAATATGAGATGTATTATTTTGTTTCTTTATTTTCTCTTTGGTTTGTTTGCCTGATGCTTGGTTAAAGAATACCTTTAAATATAGCTGTTTAATTCCAGAGCTGACCGAGCCTTGATGCAGGCACAGCTATTAGCTATCACCGCTATTGCGTGGGCACAAATTTTAAGTGCATACACACATGTGGTATGCACCATGAGCTTGCTTGCGTGTTGTACTTGCATTTGCTTGTGTACAATGGAAAATTTGTTTGTTGTCAGTGCTATGCAGATTATGTTAATTTTCTATTAAAATATAAATAGAGTCTTGATTATAACTGCACTGAAGGAATCTAAGGGTTGATACTTCTGCCTGAAATGCTGAAGTGCTTCACATGAAGCTGCATCTGCAATTTTGATTGTTCTTGGGGGCTGTGTTCCCCACCTGACCCCATGATCTGCATCAAACTGTGCAGCTGAGCGATGGCCAGGCTGGCGGGGACATCCTGCTGTCTGCTAGAGCGTGCTGGAACAAAGGAGGGGAAGGTGAGAGAGCAAAAGACGCCTTCTGTTCAAGTCTGCATGAATTTTCCCATTGATTTCAGTGGGATTAAGTTATCAGCTTATTTTTTGAAGCAGGCAATATTGATATGCATCACTGATTGGGAAAAAAAAAAAAAAAAAAAGTCCTGGTGCAGCTTTATGCTGTTTCTGATCCCCATTCACCTTTAGAATAATATGGATAATTCTTTGGTCCTTACTGGGTGTTGATATACTTTGTTGTCTCCCTGCATAGCTAAAAGAGCTGCTCACAAGTGGTTCAGGTGAGGTCCTATGGGAATGTGCGGCCTTGCAGAGCCTAGTGAACCTCACTCCAGGCTGCTCTTTCCCAACTAGTTCAGCTTGCCCTTCCTCCTGTCCCGCTTCACAAGATCTGTTGAATAAAAGTTGCAAAACAAAATCAGCAGCAGCTCAGTCTCTGAGCCACAGTTATTTTGTGCAATAATAACTGATTAAACAATCACAATTTCTTAATTTAGTGCTACTCACAAAGTTTGAGTAATTCAGAGCAGCTAAATGTAGTCCTGAGCTTTGGATCTTATTTGCAAATTAGAAGAGCCTTGAAATGTTACTTCTTCAAACTTTAGTGATTTGTAAAATCTAAAGTTTACTTTAAAAAAAATTCCAGGATGACAGGAGGTACTTTCCAAAGAATGCTTCAGGTTTTCCTTCTTTTTCCAAGCAAGGCATTGAGCTCCGCAACTGAAGAGATCCTTTCAAAAATAGTACTTAATGGGGAGCAGAAAGCAGTCCTTGTTTTTGGAAACAACAGTTGTAGTTTCAGGTGAAGGTATGTTTGTAGGGAGCTAGGTTTTTATCCAGAAGGCTGCACCCAGCAGAAGTGTGCCCTCTCTCCACTTGTACAAGATGACTGTAAATGCCTATCCACCCTCTAGTAGCACCCTCACTGGGTAGATACTTCTCCAGGAGAAATTCAATTTGCTATTGAGCCCTGTCAGTGCCACTGCAGTGTATATGTGCAAGACTGTGTCAGTCCCCGGTGATATCCTGGATTTGCAGAGCACAACAAGCCCAAAACCAATATGCAGCCTCCCTGACCCTATAATATCAAACTGATTTTTCTGGACATCATTCACGTCCTTTCTGGCTTCCGATCACATCATTTGGGATGCAAGGCAGCATCCATAAAAGTTTGATATTTATCAGCCTGATTATGCAGGAAAATCCGCAGTTGTAGCTGGACGAGTAATTTCATAAGCAAAATGTTAGCGTGCTGGCTGCTCTCTGTGCCTCAACGCTGGCGGATCCCTGCTGAGCTGAAGGCTGTGTCCAGGCAGGCTCCATCAGCTGCTAATGGCCTGGCGGGCAGCCAGACCTGATGGTTTTCTTTATCTCGGAAGATGTGCAAAGTTGCAACTTCCTTTTAGGAGTGACTGAAAGGTGACAGCAGTGGTATCATGAGGGAACACCACATAAACTGCAACAGTGCTGTGTTTTGTGTCTGTGGTCTTGAGAGCGTGGGGGTTAGCTCAGGAGCCCTGAGGTCTCCTTGCCTGGAATGCAACCCAATTACCTTGATTTTTATTTTATTCCTTATTTTTTAAATATAGGCATTGTTAGAAAATACAGGGAGTTGAAACTAACTCTAACTCCTAATTTTAAACCTGTAATGATAGCTTTGGAAGAGTCTAGCAAAGAAAGCTCTTACAATATTACGTGAAAAGTGCCCGGTTACAGTATAATAACCAATTCAGAAAAGTCAAGTGAGGCACAGGTCTGCAATGACAAATCCATGCCATTTGATCATTATTTCCTTTATAAATTGTAGTGAAAAAAAAAATGGGTATCTGAGTCAAAAGGCTCTTGAACTGCACTGCCCTGAGGGTTCTTTGGCTCTTTTTGTCTCTTTGGGGCTCAGCTCACACCCAAGGTGAAGTGGTGCTGGCCGAACCCTCTGAATTACCCTGCTCAGGGCTTGCGTGAGTTATAGTGGCAAAGGAGACTGCCGCCTCTTCAGCCTCAAAATGAAGATTGTATAAGAACCATAGATGCAAATATTCCACTTCCCAGGTTGGAGTGGGGGGGTCGGGAGATGAGGACAGCTAGAACACCATGTTCCCATCCTGTGGCCTGTGCATGGTGGCTGCAGTTTGCCCATCTCTCTGTGCCCCAACCCTGTAACCACTTTGATTCAGATGACCTTTGCAAAGACCAAATGTCTGAACTGATTTCACTGAAATTAGGTTTGGGTAAGGCTAGGCAAGATGAGGACCTGCGATTTTGTTTTTTCTCTATGGTGGGCATATGAACAGCTGCCTGCTGTTGAGCCTGTCAAAGTTCAAGGTGAGAAGAAGAAGTGCTAACATTTTTATTATCATTCCTCCCTCCCAACCTACACCACACCAAAACAAGCAAAGAAATGGTAGTGATTGCCAAAGGGAGAATTACCATTCTGCACAGCATAGCTTTTTCCACTGGAAAAAAATGTGAGCCCGTTCAAATTCTTTCTAAAGAGTGGTAATGTCAAATATACCAATTAAACTCCAATTTACACATTTGAGATTTTCAGGAGCACTTCATATAAGTGCTCTCGAAGCACAATGTTTAAAAATAATTATGCTTTATATGAGCACTCTCTGGGGAGGTGGGACAGCTCTTGCATTCTCCCCTTTTTTTCCCCCTTAGGCTCCAGCCTGTGCACAGCCAGTGGCCGGAGCCAAGCAGGAGGCCTGTGGCCAAGTCTGCAACAGAGTGGGCTTTGTGTCCCGAGCACAAACACCGCTCTTCTTTCCGAGGGAATGGGCAAAAAGGGGTCTGACCAAGAGCCACCGGCTGTTTGTGGCTTGTCCGTCAGCGAGCGCGAGACAAGTGCCTTCTCTGTGTTGTGCTGAACCCAGCCCTCCAGCAGGCAGCTGAACAGTTGGGCTTTATTTGCCCAAGTTGAACATCGGCCATAGAGGATTTCAGCTGTGTCACAGGACTGCACAAGGAGCTTCCCGTGCTGGTTTCCTTCTCCCCTTCACAATGTGGAGAAGACATTCAACAGCCATTGCCATTCAGAGCACTGCTCAGCAGCAGTGCGTCGCCAGAGCTGTTCCTTGCACTGCCTGTCCTCACCACTGGCACCGTGTAAGCTGCTGAGGTTAATTGGGCTGAAGTTATCTGTAGCAAAGCAAGGAGTGTTTCCATCACCAGGGCTGATGCTTTTTGCACCTTATCCACTGTGTTGGTAGCCTTGTCTGATTTCTGTGTTTGCCAGTGATGCTCCAAACACTTCTACCTGGTCAATGCCATGGAGCTGGGCTTGGGGTGCAGGCGGACCTGAAGCTGGAGCTTTCAGGAGGTGTGTACATCCCCTCCAAATGTTCTCTGCCCCTTTAGTTTCAACAAAGCTGATGGTAATCGGCTGTGAGAGCTGAGCCCAGCAGTTGGCTGACAGGATAGGCAGAACAGTTCATGTCCAGTAACACTGGTTAGAAACTGAGCACTTAAGAAACTCAGTGCTGGAGGCAAAGTCCATTCCTAGTTTTCCTCTAGTTCACTTGTTAGAGAATAATCCTTTGCTGCTCCTCTCTACCTATGTGCTGGGCTTCAGCAAACAGAGCCAAATGAGACATCTTTTGAGGCCTGGTTTGCTGCCACATTAGCTTTTGGGTCGTAGTTTTTGAATTCTGTGCTGTAGAGGGGAAACACGCTTGTGATGCCTTGGGGTGCAAAGTCACAGCATGCTCTTTTTTTTTGGGCAGAGCTCTGAAAGTCTACCTAGGAAGTCCCAGCCTGGCTTTCTAGGGAAACTTTAATTTGCTATGAACATCTATCATACTAATGGCTTAATTTTCATTTAAGGAGCTATGAAGGAGGTGTCGTTGTTTTAGGCCTCAGTGCAGAAAAAAAGCCATTTATCCCCTAAATTTTTGAAGTTCTTGAGTAATTGTGAGACATGCTATCAGGGAGTGTGTTTTAACGAGGATGCAGAGCTAGAGGCCATACAAAATGAAATTTTAATCTAGGCTCCTGTCAAGCTGTAAAAATGCATTTTACTTTGTTTTGAAGGATAATATGTGGGATGTGGATTTTGTTCTTAAAGGAACATCTCATCTAACTGGTTTGGGATTTTGGTTGAAAGAAGAAATAATTCCCCCTTATTATTATTATTATTATTATTATTTTAATAAAACACAGTTGTCTGTATCTCTGAGTGCTTCCTTTTGTTCACTTTTTACTGTGCTTCTTTACTGATTGTGTAGTGGCCTGCTATCCCTAAAATCTTAATTTCTAATTCCCAGTGTTAGAAAGTAATTGGCAGAGAAAGGTATATGTGCTTTTGCTTTTCTTTTCTCCTTTCTTGAGAGCATTCAGA
The DNA here is from genome assembly GCA_013399715.1 of Alectura lathami. Taxonomy (NCBI): domain Eukaryota; kingdom Metazoa; phylum Chordata; class Aves; order Galliformes; family Megapodiidae; genus Alectura; species Alectura lathami. The sequence goes on from VXAV01000985.1 coordinate 39,516, forward strand.
CCTTTGGAGAGGATTACATTAGGCATTCTGGCTAGACTGAGCATCTCTTCTCTCAGGATGGGCAGCAGAGAGGGAAACAGGGTGAGCGGTCCTCAGGAAATACCACTCTCCCTCCTCACCAGCTACAGAGAGATTGGATTGTCTTGCAGCTCCATCTTTTAGGTGATTCATGTCATGTGAGGTAGATCCACCTTATGTTTTTGAAGCTTTTTCTTTGTAACCCTAGGAGTTTTTTATTTCTCAGTTCTCACTCAGTTACATAGTTCTCCAGACCTGGGATTTTGAGGGAAACACAAAATTTGTGCAAAGAAAAATGCAGTCCCCAAAGCAGAAAAATGCAATGTATCTTTGCTGGGAGTAGTATAAAGAGGCATACATGCTATCTGGGAATATTAGCATGTAATTGCATTAAATGTTGGTCTTGGCCCAAAAGCTTGCATAAGAATAGTCCATCCCTGTGTTGCTGTGTACCTCTTCATGGCTGCCCTAATTTCGCTGGATGCAATTAAATGCCAGAAGCAGATTTTTTTTTTTTGTTAAATGACACAGACTAAAAGAATGCTCCAAAAAAGATGTCATCTCTAATGCTTGCTTTTGTCAGAGTTGGAGTTCACAGAGCAGACTCACAGACTGGCAAAAGAGGGCGGTGGACTCTGTCACGAGGCAGGAGAAGTGCTGAGACTGGAGGAGGAACCTAGTAAGAGGGTTTCATCGCTGAAGCCAACTCGTTGTGAAACCCCAGCCTGAGCTTAGTGGGACTTTCCTGCCTTTCTCATGGCCTCGGTGGCTCACTTCTGCCCCCACAGCCCTGCATTAACAACTGCTCTTCTCTGGCCAGGCCCCCACGCTGGCTGCCTGCAGGAAGGTCAGGAGAATCTTGAGTCATTTTAGGTCCTTTTTTGGGGACAACACGTGTTCCCGGTCAGTGTAAAGCCATTGTGAAACTGTGCTCATCATGCTGGGGCTTGTCTTTTTACTGTCAACAGCAGTGGATGAAATCTGGCCCCAGCAAGACCAACTTCAAACATTCAGTGATGGAGCTGGGCCAGGATCTCTTTTAGTATTGCAAACTGAACCATTGTTCATAAAACCCCTTTTTTTGGAAAGTGCTAGACTTTTACATGGCAGTCTTGTAATTCCAATGTTAATTGTGTCACCTACAAGTTAAAGTGTGCTTCTTACCTGCTTTGTATTCTGCATATCCCAGCTTTTATATAACCGTGTGTTGCTGCATAAAGGACTGATATAAATCTTTGATACAAGCTGTCTCCTGGATTGTGTGTGGGAGTGGGAAATTCTGCAGAAGTTAGAAGTGTCTGTCCTGAACAAAGGTTGGGTTGATTAGCTAGCAGGAGGCATGATCTTACAGTTGAAGTGAGGAGCAAAACCAGAAAATTGGACCTCTTACTACCTTTGACAAAAGGGACAGCGCAGTCTTGTGACCAGGAACAAAGCATGGACTCAGCTGAGACTGCAGAGCTGTGCGTGTTGAAATGCTGGTTAGGATTAAGGGGGAAGGGAATTTGAAGTGTAGCAGCTTTGTTTGTGTACACCTTGCTTGGGGAATAAATGCATTTTATTCATGAATGGGTGTATGTACAGATAATCCCTTAGTTCTTGCTCTCACGAGCCATGCATAGACATGTCTTAGAAGCTTCAGGTTCACTGTGCTCCTGAGCATACTAGATTTGGTACGTCCCATGCAGTGGGAAGTGTGGAACTCATGATTTTTGTAAGACTTGCATGTGTCTCATATCTAGATGACTTGTTCTCTGCTAACATGGTCACTGGATGTTTGCTCTGCTTTGAGGCCATTAATTTATTTTGATTTTCCTATCACTTTCACAGAAGGACAGCTGTTTGACTAGCTTTCTGGGCTCTGCAACTGTCTCAAATGCTCTAGTTTCTTTTATGAGAAACTTTAATGTAAACTTTTATGTAAGTTTTTTTAAATATACTATTCCCATATGTATTTAGTCCCTGTCCTGTTAGTACCCAAAGGACTTTTTTTCACCTGTTACTTACCAGTTCTATTGCTTATGTCTCCTTCCTTCTAAGTCACTCCGACCTACATAGGCTACTTCTTTGCATCTCTACCAATATTTTGCTCTTTCAAACATATTAATTATTCTTGCAGTCTTACTCAGACTACCAGGTGTTTGAATGGGGTCTGGTCTAGAGGGTTAAACCAGCAATAATTTGGGGCTGTTGCACTGCTGCCTGCAGCTGGACATGCAGCCCCGACCTGTCTCTTCCATAAATACCAGTGCTTTTGCAGTCAAGCAGGCAGTTGGTTCGTCCAACTGAAAACAAGGAGTATGCTTTCATGTTATTTCACAACAGGATGATAAATTTTCCCTACTTAAGCTACTCTTCTGATCGCTTTGCTGCCCCTCTTGAATTGCTGCATCAGTTTGTGGTCAGTTAGTGAATGGCACCTAGATGGGTTAATAAAATTTGGTCCAGTTCGTACAATCCCTTTTATTGTTTCTCCCTCAGTATAGTGGCAAAAGCACAGCTTAGGAGGTGGCAAGCTTTCCTTCACAAGTAGGTCCGAGAGGTTGGACTGGCATTTCTCAAACCCGCTGTACTGCTGGAGATGGTACAACTACAGGCCAACCATTTTGAACCTGCAGTGTGAATATGTGGCTTGTGATAACTCACTGAACCCATCGCTTTTGGAGGACAGAAGCATACTTTACTTACTAATACATTGCTCTGTTGAGTGTTTTTTTTTTCTTTCCCCTTAACTGGTATATTTTAGCATAGTAACATTTTAAATTCTGGGAAGTATGAGAAATAAGAACCATTGTGTCTGAAACAGTGACTAACTTTTTTTTTTTTTTTTTTTTTTTTTTTTTTTTTTTGGTTATTTAAATTAACAGAAGTGACTAAAAAGCACCAGAATAGGGAGACTGTGTAACCCCTCACTAGCAATAGCTCAAGTGGCATCTCACCGACAGCTGCTGGTACGAGCAGAGAGACTGGGACACCTCGTGTGCCCCCCTCTGGGCTGGGTTTTTATGTTTTGTGAGAAACATGCTCAAAAGCTTCCTGTTCATGAGAGGACTGCGCTGCATCAGCCCTTTCCAGAGACAGCCTCAGCAGGGAGCTGGGCCTTAGAGGTGCTCTGTGAAGGCGCAGTGCAGAGTGAAGGCAGCAAGCCTGGAGATCCCTACATGATGGAGGCTACATGAGTTGCTGGCTTTCAGGTTACTTTTTCAGTATCCCTCAGTGGTGTTAGTGTGTACACGAGAAAGTACACAGTGGAGGCAGTCAGAAAACCTTTGGGGAGATGTGGAGCAGGTGAATGGTGGCACTGTGTTCCTCCTTCTCCCTTAAACTTTTCCTTTTCCTTTAAGCTTTTTTCTTCTTTTTTTTTTTTTTTTTCCCTCCCTTCATTAAGCTTTCTCTGGTCTTGGCATGTAGGGAGCACTGTTTGATACAAATCTTTGCTTGCCTGAAATTGCACCTTGCCAGAGCCAGCTGGGCTGAGTTGGATTCTGTACCCTTTGCTGGAGCAGGAGCAGCTCTCTGGCAAAGCCTTGACTTGTAAACTTCGTGCATTATTTACAGAAACTCCTCAATGAGTTTTAGTGGTGGGGAAAAACTCAGGTCTCAGCTACACATTTCTGAACTCCTCAGAAAGAATAAAGCTATTGGAAGTTGAGAACTTTGGAGCCTAACAGTTTTGCACAGGGCAGAGGGGATGATTTGGCATGTTTTTTGCAAAAATGAAGGCAGCAGAGGTAATACAATTTGAGACTTATATATATATATTTTAAATTTATCTTGAAATTAAGCAAGATGAGTCTGGAAAGGAATTAAGGTATTAGTTTGTCCTAAGTTATTTTGGCAAAAGTGTAAGCCCTCTTTACACCAGTAACGGTTCTGAAGGAATCAGCATGGACCTCAGAAAGTATGATTTTTTTGTGCAACAGCAATTTGAGTATTTGATTTGAGGGAGAGCAAGTTTAGCAGTTATGCTAATAAAGGTGTCCAACATTGAAACCTTTGTAAATATTAAAATTTACTACAGCTGATAAATGAAGATTTATCACTGCACCTCTCCATGAAGGTGCAGTGGGAGTGCTCTTCGTGTAGAGAAGCGTCTCTGAGAAAATCCAAAAACCTCTCCAAACCCAAAAGAAATTAGAGACGAGGAGTCATCTGCTGTCTGATCCAGGGGACCTGCATGGTGGTGTAGCACTGAGACTTGCACAGCGGTGAAGCTAGTGACCTTCTCTTCTCTTCAGGATTTCTGATGATTTATGCTTGAAAATACCATTCTTAATTTCCATGACAGAAAAATGCTGAGTTTCACAATTGTTTCCAATTCACACATAAAATTAGATAAATGGAAATTGTTACCATCTACTAAAGCTTCGAAGGAAGTAGTTATGTTTCATTAATTAGTTTTGCTGTTTAAATACCTCCAATCCATCCTGTTCTGATTTATAGAGTTAGTAAAGAATTCATTAAGGGTACAGATAGCCTGGGGGGAGCATATCAGCCCTGTAAACCCTTTTAGCTGATTGGTATTATGAATGTATGTGAAATGTCAGCTTTGTTTGAATGCAGGAATAAAGAATGCTTTTCTAATGTGTGTTCTCTTAATCTGTTGCTTGATCAGAGGTTTTGGCTTCACAAACCATAGTACAGAGAGGGTGAACAGGAAACACCACAGAGAAAGGAACCCGAGCATGTTCTTTGCAAAGTGTATGACGTTGATGCCTGGAGAGTTTGGTGATCAGGGCATGCAATCAGACCAGCACAGAATTTTCTTCTTTTGGTCTGTCTGCATATGTGAAGTATTCACAGTGAGCCTTTATCCATATGCAAGAGGAGCCCACTGATTCCCTGTTTTCCTTTTCTCTCTGCCTTCATGTCTTCTGGGTCACCGTTGTTCATATTTTTTTTCTGGTTCACTCTCTGATGTGACACAGCATCCTCATCTCAGTGAGCCCTCATTGCCTCTTCAGCATGCAAGCATGATCAGTGAGTCAAGCAGCCTCTGGGACTTGGGCAAGTGGCTTGCACAGATGCATTGGAGATGTTTTGTTTGCTTGTTTCATTATTTGTTTGGTTTATTATTTGTTTGTTTTAAAGGCATAGAAGTTGAACTGCTTAAAACACCTGCTGTTTTGACTCTTTAATTCATGACTTTCTGCCATTTCTGTTCTTTGTTTACTTTGCACTAAATCTGTGGAGTCGTCTGTGCCTTTACAACCCTACAAAAAGTCCTTGTTTCAGTACTGAGTCTGTTACAAGCTAGCTAAGAAAGCAGTCCCCCTATTCAGGACAACAATATTTTCTATTTGCTACTGATTTTTTCTCTGCCAGTATCTCAGTTGCTGAAAAAATGGGTAGACCATTTCAGTTAAAGCAGCTTATTTCCAGGGCAGTATTATTTGAAGGACAAAGTAGTGCATACAAATTGCTGTGCATTGTGCACATCGTTTAACATCTTTGAAGCAAAGCAACAGAAATTTGGCCCCTTTCCAAATCAGTGGTCACTTTCAAAGATGTTGATTTTCACAGCATTAAAGTACGTTGGAGTTCTCTGGTGGAAAATACAGTTGAATAATGAAGTCCACAGAAGTTGTTTTAGCCAGTTCCACTGGAATTTAATAATGAAATGATTCCTTCTTAAATTGCAAGGGAGCAAATATTATGACTCCGTTCAATGAGATCTTTAATATGATAAGTACCAACAAATTTTATTTTCTGTAAGAATAATTTTTTTATTCATTTTATCCTTAGCAGATAATTGATAACATTCCTTTGAATCCACTAAGACTGTAAGGCATTAAAAATAAAAGAAAGTATATGTGTTTTCTGGAGTCTCAATCAGGTTTTGGAATTTAATCCAAAACCTTCTTAATCTAATAAAGTAGAAAGGATTTTATTCATTGACTTCAGTATGAAGCTTCAGAAGAAAAAAACATTTGGGCAATTGTATTCTTGTTACATACACAAGCATAATTAATGTATGGGTTTGGATTTATGTATGTACATTTTAAAAAGGTTTTTGTTTGGGTGGATCAAACACAGGTAAGATTTTCATTGGGTGCAAAAGATCTGAGTCCTATTTGCCTCAGCTGGTGATTAGGATTTTGTAAAACTTTTTCTCTTGCGGCCTTCTAATTTAATGTTGGGAACATGACGCTCAAATTCCCTGGGAGATTTAGTGTTCTAAACTTCTAATGAAAAGATCTCATGATACTCCTTCTTGGTTGTGCGGCTCGTAAACTGAATTAAGGTTTGAATAGTTGGGCTTTTGTAAACTTCCTGTATTGACTCAAGAAAAGCTTTTTTTTGGGAAGTAGCCCATCTTTATTGTGAGGCTTCTAAAGTCACGGATGTTTCAATCGTCTTTATGGTGGCTAAGAGAATGCTAATTGTGGGACTGGTATGATTCCTTTTGTCAGTACTTTTTCAGAACTTGCAGTAACAGGGTGGACCAAGAGAAAAATATCCTGCCTTTCGATACTTTTGGATGCTGCTGGGAGGTGCAAAGTGCTTTGTTAACCCAGCCCAGCAGACAGAACGGAGATGTAGTTTGTCTTGATCGCGTTGTGAAGGTATGAGATTACCGCAGAGAAGGGGAGAACCAGAGGGAAAATTAGTCTTGGGGCTTACTCAGCCAGTCTATCTCCAACTGAGTAATTTATATTTGTCAGTTCAGCGTTGCCCGGGGGAAGTTTTTACACTTGTTAAAAATAAAGGCAAACCTCAGGGGGGTGCGGGAGTCTGGACAGTGTCGCATTGGGGTGTGGGAACAGCGTGGGCATTTGGCCTCCTTGCAACATCCTGTTTCCCCAAGTTATCACAGCAAGTCTGCTCTCTTTTTCCAGCCTTCACTTCCTGAGCTGCTCCTCTCACTGTACCCTTCTGCCTTTAACTCTTTTTCTACCTGCTTGGCTAGGAAGGAGGAGGATTGATTGTCGTGTGCCTGGCTGCCCTTGGTGCTGTGCCACATGGAGCTGGAGGACAGAGATTGGGAGAAAAGAAAAACCTCACCTGGTGTGAACCCAGAAGATGGTGGCTGGGCCAGGCCACCACCAAATTGTAGGTCCTTGTGGGAAGGGAGACCTCCTCCTGCAGCTTTGCCTGGTGTTGGTATCATGTCCTTAAGGAGAGATAGCAGTTGGTGACATCCCTGGGGAATGGCACTTGAACTGGCCAGTAAGCTGATATTTGGAGAAAAAAAAAAGCATAGGAATATGCATGAGGTTGTGAGGTGCTCCTTCCCTTTGTGTCTCCTGCCATATAGCCTGCAGCTCGGGACTTCTGGAGCCAGGCCACCACTTTTCATTACCACCATGGACCAACCGCAGTGGATTTGTTTGAGACTCTTTTTTAAGCCTAGGAATGCCCAAAACTATGTGCGGACATCACGTGGCAAGCAAATATATTATGTGCGAAAAGACTTTTTTTTTTTTCTATAAGCCTGCTAGCTGATAATTTTCCAGCATGCTTATTAGTTCTCTGGCAGGAGAAATGACAACAACTCCTTGTTTTCTCCATTGTACCTATCATCAGACACATTTTTCTAACATGACGTAGCACATACAGTCTCCTGCCGTGTCTGGAAGCTGGTGCACTCTTACAGGCATCCCTTTTATCCTCAGTGCCTTTTACTGTTTTTCCAGTTCTTTTTTCAGATAGGGTAACCAAGAGCGAAAGCAGTCTTGTGTTTGTGAACATACTATCAATGTTTTTCTCTCATTTGCAGTTCCTGAGCACTGAGCTGGTATTCTCAGAGCCATTTCTACTATCATGGTTAGGTTTCTTTACTGAATTGTAATAGCTTATGTTAATGTCGTCAGTAATCCCTTATGGGACTATCTTGATGGCCATCTGGGTTGGTTTGGAATAACCTAGAATGACTTTTGTCTGGCATCAGACTGGGAGGCAATTACCATCTCCATGAAGAGCTAGAACATCAGGGACTTGGGCAGAGAGAAAGCGGTGGGAGGACTGAGAGTCGATGTGTGCCTGAGTGAATCCGTCCTGTGGAGAACTGCTGCCAGCTCTGCTTAATAGAAGCATGAGAAAGAATGCTTTTTTTTTCACTTCAGCCATGGAATAACTTCAGTGGCCATGGTGTAAGACACGTGGGGAGGGTTTTAGCAGTCTTCTGTGCCTCTCTGATTTACTTCTGTCAGTTCAGCCCTTCTAGCTCTTACCAAATCCTTAGATCTTGACACAGACCCGTTCCCTGTTGATGTGGCAGCGCATTTGTCCTTCAGCTATATTAGGCTGCTGCATCTAAATTACACAGGAAAAAAACTGCTTTTGAATTCGTTGGATGGCACGGCACAATTTCACCCCCTGAGCCTGAATTTCATGAGAGACAAGGATGGAGTTACAGTGATTTGAGATGAGGTGACCTGAAATCCTTCAGCAGGTGACACTTCTTGGAAACACAGAGTGGCTTTCAATGCTCTGGCACCTGGAGAAGCAGTTGCATCCCCAGCAGCCTCCGGGGGTTTTGGCCAGGTGTGGCAAGCTTAAATTTCTAAAATTATTTGCTTTGGCTAACTGGAGGGGTGCAGGGAGAGCTACATGTCCAGGAGTTAAAAGGAGGAGCAGGGTTGCGTTTGTAGAGGTGAGGTGTGTGCTGGGGCTGGCTGCATGAAGCTGCTCTTTGTATAATCAAATTTTTATTTTTTTATTATTTTAAATTAGTCTTTTTTGAACATGCAGAATTAGAACTCAAAAAAATGGCGTTGTGTTCTTTTTGCAGAAATTTTAAGAAAGTCAAACTGCTGAAGTGGTGGTGGTTGCTGACTTACAAGCCATACATTAATCCATTACTGAGAGCTCGTTATGTTTGGAGTGGCTGCACTGTATAAAACCCCTCTGCCATTTCTAGTTGTATCCTTATTCCCATCCAAGACAAGTCATGAATTGTAAAAAATAGAAAGGAGGCAATTGATGCCATGATTATCTTCTTACAAGCAGAAATGTACCAGATGTAATGTCATAATAAGTAGTTGCATGTCAATGTAATTTGAAAATTCAATTCTCACTGTTAGGTAACTTTCTTTAAGAAATAACTTGCAAGAAAAGGAATGCAAATAGGATACAAACATGATGAATGTTCAAATTAAGGCTTCCTGTGTGTGGATTTAAATCATGATAAAAATCACAGAGCAGCTTTTATATAAATTTAAATGATCTACTCCTGTGGGGGCTGGTGTTAAGGATATGTTAGGAAGTGCCTTGGAAGATGCTGGTGCCATCAGGCCTGGAACGAGGAGGATTCAATCTAAAAGGTCCCTGAACATCCTTCCTTACCGTCAGTGCTGATTTGCTTTGCAGCACTGTTATATGCAGACGAGACAGATGCAGAGGGGCTTATGGGGAGACTGTAGTTTTAGTACATAGAGNCAGCAGGTGACACTTCTTGGAAACACAGAGTGGCTTTCAATGCTCTGGCACCTGGAGAAGCAGTTGCATCCCCAGCAGCCTCCGGGGGTTTTGGCCAGGTGTGGCAAGCTTAAATTTCTAAAATTATTTGCTTTGGCTAACTGGAGGGGTGCAGGGAGAGCTACATGTCCAGGAGTTAAAAGGAGGAGCAGGGTTGCGTTTGTAGAGGTGAGGTGTGTGCTGGGGCTGGCTGCATGAAGCTGCTCTTTGTATAATCAAATTTTTATTTTTTTATTATTTTAAATTAGTCTTTTTTGAACATGCAGAATTAGAACTCAAAAAAATGGCGTTGTGTTCTTTTTGCAGAAATTTTAAGAAAGTCAAACTGCTGAAGTGGTGGTGGTTGCTGACTTACAAGCCATACATTAATCCATTACTGAGAGCTCGTTATGTTTGGAGTGGNTGCTAGGAGGGTGTTGCAATGTCTGCCTGATGCCCTGAGGCCAGGGAGAGTCAGCAGGTAGGAGTAAATGAGCCTTGGTGGGACTGTGGGCTGGTGTTAAGGATATGTTAGGAAGTGCCTTGGAAGATGCTGGTGCCATCAGGCCTGGAACGAGGAGGATTCAATCTAAAAGGTCCCTGAACATCCTTCCTTACCGTCAGTGCTGATTTGCTTTGCAGCACTGTTATATGCAGACGAGACAGATGCAGAGGGGCTTATGGGGAGACTGTAGTTTTAGTACATAGAGGAGGAGGAGAGAAAGAAAGCAGGAAAAAATAAATGAAGAAAGAGGGAAAA
>VXAV01000985.1:56999-70647 GCA_013399715.1 Alectura lathami
CTCTTTTTACATACACATTTTAACATTTAAAATAGAAGAGCCTTAGAGTAACTATTGGTTGACAGTCAAGATGAATGTGCCCTGCTCACTGAAAACAAATCCTGAAAGACTTTAACTCGGAGCTTTAACTTTTAACTTGAGCCTTGCAATAGGGCATGTGGGACTGGAAAATGTTTCAGCAATGCAAGCCTGGGCAATTAATGTGATGAAAGCGTTGGGTATAGGTGCCAGTTGTGTAATGTAGATGTTCGGAACAAGCCTCCCATGTGGACACTTTAAATTTTTCAGAGGGAAAGTGAATTGACTTTGCTGTGTGGGTAGAAGTTGTTATGCTTGAGTACCAATTTAGAGTAAATTCTGAAATAATTTTGTTCCAGGCTCGTGCTTGAAGTAGAGAAAATTAATTTATAATAGCTGAATTTCTTTTTAATAGGGATTACAGCCATTTCGTTCCTCTTAACCAGTTAAAACTAATTATTGTCATTTTACCATTAAGAAATGGAATAAGGTGGTAGCTGATTCAGTGATAGAGGAGGGCTTGAGAGTAGTTCAGGTTTTAGTTGTATAAGTAAAATCTCTTTATTCTTTTAAACAGAAGAAAAAGTCAAAACACAGACTATGCTATCTAATTACTGTTTTTCTTTCTTTCTTTCTTTCTTTCTTTCTTTCTTTCTTTCTTTCTTTCTTTCTTTCTTTCTTTCTTTTTTTTTTTAACTTTTAGATTCTGAGTTCTTCTCAGAGGAGAATCCTCACTGTTTAGTACAAATGCATAAGTTCTTTGGTTTCAGCAGTAAACTCTCTGTAATAAATATTGGTGGCAAATAGTAAGAGAAGCTAACTTGGTTAATTTTGCAGAACTGTGTTTTGACAGCTCAGTTTTTAGTTTTAAGTCTTCCTAGGAAGCATCACTGAGTGAAGCTGTGGAGTGAAGGCAGTCAAACTTGCACAGTCCAGCATCCACCCGTTCAGTCTTAGGTTATCATGTGTAAACAAACCTGTGAAGACAGAAAACAGAAGGTTTGAAAACACTCAGGCTTCTGGGAGAGATTTCTGAGGAAAGGAAGGCCTTCCTGTAGGGTGTGTGTGTGACATGGTGGTTCCTGGACCATCTAGATGGCTGCTGAGTCGTGTATATTTGCTTGGTGATAGGGATATAGCACTGTGGAACTCTGTATGAAAAAGGAGAATGTGTCTTTTAATTTATAATCTCTTGAATTTATCTCTCCATTTAGTTTTCCCTCACATGGATAGTTACATTAAAAGATTATTCAATTTCACACCTGCTGAGAGAAGTAAAATTAAGTCTGTCTCTTTTTGTTATCATCTGTTCCTCATCATCTGTGCAAGGTGCCACCAGAATAAACCTGCTCAGGTGAATCCCTAGGTTTCTGTGTCATGTCTCTGCCTATATAAGCTCCATGCTGGAAACGTGGTAATCCATACCTTTGATTTGGAATAGGTTTAGGGGAGAAGGGGGAATGGATAGGTTCAATTTCCTTCTTTTAAGATTCATTAATTAGCATTTGCGAAACATAATGAAGTGCCGTGCCATCTCTGATTATGGTTTGCAGTCAAAAGAATAATGTATATGCATGTGATTTGGGTATGGTAATGTAATCAAAAACAAACAAAACCTCACCTATGAAGACTCCAGAGCTTTTAATTTACTCTTGTTTTCCTGTCTCCCAAGTGTGTGCAGCACCACTCAGCCTTTACAAGTTGTGTTTAGCTAATATGCTCTTGGATTTAAGATACTGGATTTGCTGCAGAATCAAATACAGGTTGCTCAAGTGAAGTCACTTGGTCTTCTGGGTGCAGTTCATCCCTCTGAACTTAGCTAAGTGCTTGACAGCTAGCTTAGACGAGGTACTGACTTTTCCCTGTTGTTAACAGAGAAAAAGAGAAAAGCTGGCAGCTCCGAAAGTAGATTTCTTTCCACTTTACAATAACGGCTGGATGAATTGCCCTCTTGAGAGGTCCATTTATCCTTGTGAACTTTAGAGGTTGCCAGTTTCTAAGCTAGTCATTAAAACTGAATGGATCTCTCCCTTTATGCCACATTGTTGGCTGTTCTCTTCATTTTAGATTTTAAGTTTTGTTAGATCCCATTAAAGGCCTCTTTCTCCCTCCTCCTCGATTTCTCATTTTTAGCCATTTGATTTTGCCAACATGGTCTCTGAGGGAATAGCAGCAGCATGTGTCTACCAAAAGCTAAGTGTGCCAAAGCAACAGAGGCAATTAAATCATCTCCTGAAATCTTGGGAACTCAGCCAGCGCCTGGTTTCTGTTCTACAGGAAGACCTTCTTGTCTGTTTGGTCTTAAAAAAACTGTCACCATGCTTGGTTAAGCATGGGGACTGATGACGGTGGTGACTCGAGTCCTGCAGCGTGGTAAGGCCAGCTACCACACTGGTGTTGGTCACCCTGCTATTGCTCTGCCTCTGACCTGAAGGGCATTTCAGGCAGAAGGGGTTTTACAGCTCTTCCTGTCTCAGTTATGTGCTCGTCTTCTATCAAGGGCTCCATCTGGGCCAGTCTGGAGCATTGCTGATATGGATGTCTCCTTGTTTACGGGTACTTTTGGCTGGAAGTTGACGCAGGCTGAAAGCAACCACATGTCTTACACAAGGCAGTTCCTTTCCATTGCAAGGGAGCAGGTTCCTGCTCAGACGAACTGTTATTTGGGGCTTGGGCTCTCTCCATTAATTCTTTGAGGAATCCAATGTTCTGGTTTTCTGCTGTGCTGGTAATTGGGCTTTCTGGTTATTTGTAAGAAAAACAAAATCTGACAGCCTCAGAATTAATGGAGACTTGTTTCCAGAGAATCTTGTTTAGTGGTTGATTGACTTCTTAATCTAATTAATCAACCAGAAGTATTATAGGGCTGCAGTGGGAACTCATGCCTTGTAAACAGCAGAGAGTCCAGAGACGAGAGCAACATTTACAATGTCGTAACATGGCAAAAGTTTTGGTGTGATATTACATCTCCTTACCAAAGACTCTACACAGGGGAGAAAGAATTTCATGCCCTTCTGTAGATCTTGTAATGTCTAAGGAGGAGTTGCCCTAGGTGATAACCTTTAGTGGGTCTTTCCACCATGCCGTGTTAGAATATTTATTTGCCAGTCTGTCAACAATGATAAAGTTTGATCAGTGAACTCTGTTATTAGGAGGCAGCTGATATACTGTGCCTGCAGAAATCCTCCTGCTACGCAATATCAGCTGAAATAAAGAGAAATTTCCTGCCACCGACCTTCCTTGCTATGCAGTGACAGTTTTTTCTTGTTACTTTCTCTTGCTGTTTTTGACAAGGGGTGGAGTGCCCTGGGGCTGCCCCACAGCTGCCATCTGCCATGTGAGCAGACCCACTGGTTATGGATGGGATGGTCCAGAAACAAAATAGGAGAGAAGAGGTCCATGGCAAGTTCACTGTCATATAGCATAGCCATGTGTGCAGCTGCTATGTGACCCATGAGGGACGAGCCCGTTAGTGCTGCCAGCGAGACTGTGCAAGCATGTGAAGGTTTCTAGCTTCTGTTATCACTACTTTAGCATCTCACTTAGTTTCTGCTTCTGAGACAAAACTTCTGTTTTTTTTTTTTTTTTTTTTTTTTTTTTGCAAAAGCAAGTGATTTTGGGGGATTTATTCAATCCTCTCTCTAGCAACTCTTCTCCCAAGAGAGTGTATTGTGAGAAAAATTACAGCTTCTCCTCTAGCTCTTACCCCAGGCTTGGAAATCTTTGTCAGCAGCACCTTCTATCTCAGTTAGACTTTAACTTTGACTGTTATATTGACGTCAGTGTCTTTATTGCAGTAAGCCTCTGGGTTTGGGCTTGAACAATTAAGACTTTTCAGCATGCTGAGTACCCAAGGCAGGGCTCAATTTCAGTAACAGATTTAGAGCAGGACCTGAGTTGCCTGGGATGATTCAGGGTTTCAGTAGCACCAGTTTTAAGATTTGTCTCTAGTTGTAATATCCCTTTTGCTGTCACTGTGACAAATGGCATCAAACTGTCTTGTCTGTAACTCTTAATTGTCAGGTGGCAAATATATAACTGAGCAACTTGTTCACACATGGAGTATGAGTTTGTTCTTACTAGCTGGCTGAAGTGGAGTGGCTTTAATGTCAAAACTGCAGTTCCCACCATCCCACAGGATTTACTCTAATGTAGTCAGTGAAGTAGGAGCTCTGTCCAGGGAGACAAGGGATAAAAGACATTAATGTTCAACATAAAACAAGCCTTTGCATTGTGTTGTGACTTGACTTCATGCTGTTCGCTATGACTTCCTCCATTACTGTAAATCATACTTGAAGTAACCATATAGGCTTGTGCATCTTTATTTTCAGCAAAAAAAAAAAAAAAAAAAAAATACTGTATGGTTTCTGCTTGAAACCTGGTGGGGCTGCTGTTTTAAAATTATATGACAGTTTTGTTCAATCTGAATGTTTTTCATGGAAAATGCACATGCAGTTTAGGAATGAATCCTCAAACATTCTTAAAAATATACATCTCTATCTGAATTGTGAGAACACAGTTGGTGTACTACTTTGAATACTGGGTTAAGATTCCTTGACAAAGTACTCTGGTGTATATGTATATACTTCTCTAAGCTGTGTCTAGCAGTTTACACACATGGAGAGTAAGAAGAATTAAAGTACATCCCTTAGCATTGTGGTAGTTTTCTGTTTCATTTTGTGTAGTTACTAGAGAGGAACAAAACACCTAGTATGCTGGATTGCGGGAAGGAAAGGGCCCCAGGCATTCTCTAAAACCTAGAAATCCCTAACTTTCCACAGCAATAAAATGTTGCTCAAATCAGTATACCTTGTATAGAGTATGCTTCATTTCTAATCTCATAAATGGACAATAACTTTTTCACATGGAAATGCAAGTCTCGCTTTTCAAGATAGAAATTGAAGTTGTCTGCACCATGGTATGCTATTGTTCTGTAGCTTTCTTAATTTGACGTTTGCTTTGCAGTGTGTGTTGGAGCACACAGTGTAGAGCAGAGCTTGTGTTTCTGTACTTTCTCATCTTTAAGAAGAAGCTTCAGTTTGAAATAGCTTATTCCTAAAAGGGAATAAGGGAAAGTATTATTTTTAAATAAACTATTCAGTTTTTTTTTTTTTTTATCTGGTTATTCTCAGAGTAAAAGCTGAAGAACATGCTTTATAGGGTTGAGATTCCAGGTTTATAAACTGCCTTTACAGTCTGTAAATATTATGGATGTATTGATTTATTTGTTTTGATGATGAGTAGAAATACACATGCAGGAACATGCTGGCAGAATTTTCTGGTGGAATTTTTTGCTAACAAACTGAGTAGAAGCCATGTAATCCTTTTCTACAGCAAAATATTTGGAGCCTCTGTGTCACTGTTGGGCTTTTGTAAGAGAAATAGGTTTGGTCATTAGTATAGTAAAGTATTCAGATTCTTGTTTTTTCTTCCTTGGGTCACACTTGAGAACATACAAATCTCACAGAAACCTCCTCCACCTGTCATTCACCTCCCCCACTCTTCTTATCTCCAAATTTGCTTTCTTAAGACTTAGGTCGGATTTTGTTGATTCAGCAGATTAGGTGACTGTGATGGGACTTGGACGAATTTACCAGGAACAAGCTTTGTTCTCTTATATTTATCACAGGAAGAATGGCTAATCTAAAATTTACAGTCTAAATTTTGTGTTGGGCCATCTGGCAGTTGGCTTTATGATGCAGGAATTGAAATTTTATGTCATGCTATTCAGGATTCTGCTTGTTCTCATATATTTTTCTCAGCTACCTGAGAAATACTCAGGTACCATAGAAATACTCAGAGAGTGGGATGAAGGAAACTGGCTGGGGATGACAGTGAAGGTCTTGATATTTCCCATGCTAGAGGCCAGATCATACCGTATTTGCATTGCCTGGCAACAGGATGGCCATATTGCAATTATGCTGGAGGAAAAACAAGGTTTGAGGAGCGTGTTCAGAGGCTCTGCTGAGTTTCTTGTCCAGCGCATTGCGGCTGAATCAGGACTCCCAATCTCTGTTTCCAAGGAGGTGGAATACAATGTCCAAGGCTTGAGGTGTGTTTTCCTTCCTCCTGCCTCTCCAGCTTTCAGCGGGGGTTGCTTGGACTGCTGCAGTGCTTGTGTGGGTCAGGCCTGGGTTTATCACAACCCAGAAATGTCGGATTTTCTTCATCCCAGCAAACATGAGGTTTATGTGCCTGCAGTGCTGGGCAATGCAGAAGCAAGCCTGAGGAGACAGAACCATGCGTGAAGAGATCAGAATTGAGAGACAAGATGTGACAAGTATGTGTAACTGTTGATCAGAATAAAATAGGCATGAAAGGTGAGAATAATAGTGAAAGAGAACGAGCAAGCAATTACCCAGACTTAGTCCTGTGGAATTACTCAGCCTTGACCTACCTAATTAGTTGATCATAGGAAACAAATGAGACAGTAAAATGGAGCTAATCTCTGCTCTTCCCTTCCTTAGCTATTATCAGATGCAAAAGCCCTGTAGGTTCTGTGGGAGAAGCAGAGCAAAGGCACAAAGGGATGCCCTTGAAAAGGAATATAGTCAGGGTGTCACAGGCAGGGCACAGGCATTTAAATCTGATGCTTATTTGAGGCTGCTAAAGGACCGTAAAGTGGTAAACTATACATAATAGGAGAATAAATAGGAAAAAAAATCGGTGTTTGTATTTCTGATCTGGTATTTCTGAATCTGATAAATGACTGCAATAGGCAGCAGTAATGAACATGTTACCTCTGTGTGAATAGTCTGAGCTCTTCACTATCCATGGCCAGCATGGTGAGTAGGAAGGCATGAGGGCAGCGAGGACACTGGGTGTGTGGGTACAAATGCCATGCCTTTCACTTGAGGAGCAGCTCTCGAGTTTAAAGAAAAGCAATGCTGCATCGAAATGTGATCTCCCACCTCAGATGAGTGTGCTTTTAATCGTTGAGGTGATTCCATTCATTCAGCTGTAATTACAATGATGGTTTGTCCCAGAGAGGCCCTGGGGCCTGTCAGGCAGGAGGGAACCCAACTGCACATCTCTGCGGCATGGGGGCCCTTGCTGCCCCAAGATGAGCTCTCTGCCCCATTCTGGCAGTGAGTGGCAGCCAGCCCAAACTGCCTGATACTTGCTTTGCACCAGAAATCGCAAAACATCTTTGCCTGCCCGTCAGTTTGTCACATGCTGTAGAACTGCCTCGTATGTAGGCGACGGTAAGTGCAGCGATGAGCCAGGCTGAGGAGAAGCAATTGAGATGAGGAAGGAAGATAAGAGTAAAAGGATTGTTTTTATTATTTTGATCATCTGCTTTGCCAAACAATGAAAGACATGTTTTCTGGCTGGCAGAAGTTGCAATTTTAACACCTTGCTTGTGTAAGCACCAACAGTTGGGAGTTTGGCCTGCAGGCAAAGTGGTGCCCAGGGGACCAGCACAGGCGTGAGGGAGATGATGGAGAGGTGCTACTTCAGCCTGTCTGCTTGGGCCTGCCTCCCCAGCCTTTCTCCAGGGAGAAAAGGAGGCCCTGGTGCTGCAGTGACGTTTCAGGAGATTTAGGAAGTGGTTTCTAGTCAGAACTGTGGGGAGAGGACGTGGTGGTGGTAGCACAGCCCATTTTCCCCACTGCCATGTCATTCAGGAGGAGCTCGTCTACCAAGAAAACTCAGGTCACAAATTTCTAGGTAAATATAGCTGCTTGTTTTTGAGTCTGAGGGGTTGTCATACGGTTCTCGGGTGTATTTTTTTTAAGTGATAATTTGCAATCACAAGAAGGAAACAGTGAGATCATTAGAGCTGCCACAGGGGTGTCAGGGGGTGCATGGTAGGGAGAGGAGCCATGGCTGGCCCTGTGGGTTAGTCTTACTGGAAGGAGAAGCTTCACTTAATTACATGAGGTTTTCTGTTGTTATTTTTCCTTCTCCTGAAGAACCTCTTGAGCTTTCCATCTTTTGAGCACAGCAGGCATCTGTGTGATTACTGCGGCACGATACAAAAAGAGGGGGGAGAAAGTGTTGACTGGGGGATCGTGGCAAACATTATTTAAAGCATTACAGGAGTGCAGCAGATTGACTCCCCGACTGACACTGCTGAAAGTGCTACTCATAGAGCTTGTCAGCGTTCAGCTTCGCATTTTTATAGCCATTTAATTACTGCCTGTATTCAATATAGCTAGCATTCACCATTGCATCTAACGCTCTGGAAGTGTACTGTAAACTGTAAGAAAGTGGAGAATATCAAGCAGGCAGCCAGACTGTAATGAGTTTGCTCTTCCTGTTAGGTAATGTCTCAGTAACAGCCCCAATAACCGTTCTCTTCTGTTTTGTCTTTTATTTATTTATTTATTTATTTTAGGATACTGTGTCCTTCATTTGATAATGCTTTTTTTCCATTAAATCCACATTTGTTTTCTCTTAATTTTCCCAAATATAGTTAAATATGTTTTGTATTCTACTTTATGCTAGTTCCCCATGCCTGCCAGAGGTGCAGTGGTGTACCATGCCACCATCTGACAGGGGCACTGGTTTGCCATTGCATCCTTCTGAATGGCAGGATGCTGAGTGGTGCAGACCTGCAGCTGCAACTTGATCTCATTGTGGTGGGTATCAAATCTCTGTGAAGTGATCTGAAAGTACTGACGTGTAGTGAATGCTCTGAATGCTGCAAAGAGATTTTGTCAGGGAGGCAGTATTTCTATGTAATGGTAGATTGTCAGAATTTCTGGCATGAGCATGTTGGCATCATTCACCATAGCTCAACATGTGACACACGTGATGCTTCTGTCGTTGCTGCTGTACTTTCCCCAAGGGACAAGGAATAGCTGTGTAAGCAGAAAAATTCAGAACAGGATCCTCCTACAGCACCAGTCCCAGCGCAAGGTGCTGCTGGGGCAGGAGAGGTACAGGGGCCCTCGTGCATGGAGCAAAGGGGAAGTGGGTGAGAAAAGCCTGTCCTCCGTGACTTCTCTTTTCCCTTCTTCCCCTGTTTTGCAAGCAGAATTTAGAAGCTGCTTCTGTTGAGAGAAAAAGGGAATGTTTTGGTCAGAGAAGGGATAGACTGGCACTCACTGGGATGAGTGAGAGAGAGGTTTGCAGGGTATGCCCGTTGTCAGGGAGGGAAGAAAGAGTTTGACCACTGAGAAGTTTGCTGAGAAGTTTGTGGCAAAGGAACAAATCCAGATTTGGTCCCAGTGGTCGAGGGGGTAGAAGACTGTGATCAGTTAACAGCTTCTGAGGGAACGGGGAGCCAAAAGTCACTTGCTGCATAGCAGCATCCAGAGACATGACAAATGTTGGATAGAAGCATGTCTGTGTGTGTATATTTGCATAGGTCTATGTATTATTATATTGTCTCGCGTATAGATATGTAGTCTGTTGCTACTGAATTCCTTATTTAACACTTACATTGAAGAAGGCTTTCTGGTTATTGGTCAATAAGGCACAAACCTGTAAGCCACAGAGCGTGAGCCAGGTGTAGTGGATTTAAGTTAAAGTGAGGTGCAGGGATCATGCTCTGAACCTGGACAAATGCCATGCATTTTCCAGTCTTGTCTCTGGAGGAGACTATGAACTGTCTGTCTCTTTAGTTGGCTGAGGCAAGGCAGTGCAATATAAATTCTGTGAAAAAGAGTCTTGAGAAAGCTTATGTGACCTAGAAGCACTGCAGTTACTGGCACATACTTCTTTCTAGTTAATAGGCTTGTACACTTTCTAATCTATCCTTCATTTGATAAAGCAGTTACAGAATAGCGCTTGGTTAAACAAGGGGTATATACAGCACTCCAGTATTCTCAGCTCGTAACTTCTGGTAACTAGTGGGCCATTGCTTGCTCAGTCAGGGAGTAATTTTCTGGCTTCCTATGGTAGAAGAGATGTAGTTATCACAAGCATACCTCCACCATCAGCAAGCTTAAAATTCTCTGCCATCTCCCAATCTTCTTTTCTTAAAAAAAATAACCAACCAGGCAGATTGGTTTTAGGATTCCTAAAAAGTTTTACTTTAGGCTCTGTCTGCCACCAACTTTACTTCAGTCTCTTATAGCTTCTGCAAGGGGAGCAACTGCAGAAGTGGTCTTTAAAATGCTGGAGATGAGCATGGTATAAATATTGAGTTGTTTATCAGTTTCTGACATTTGCTGAAATCTAGAGTTTCAAAGTTGTCCTTTAAACACTGGAGCACAAACGTACCATGGCAATAGGCCCAAAGGTCAGCTCACTTATGTGAGTGATCTCTTGAGAGATACGTTGGTAACATTCTGATGGCCTTTGGTGTGCAAGATGAGAGAAGAGTCACCTCTGACTCTGGGGACACAGGCTGGTGTTTATGATCTGCATTGAACTCTGTTCCTTTATGATTGAAGTCAAAACTTTTTCCACTGGTTCTATCTGGAATATCTCTTGATAAACTGTTGTCCAGCAGTGATTCAGGCAGTTACTTGTCAGTGTTAATTTTTCTCTCATTGGGCCTGATCTAATTCCTGTTGAAGATGAACCCACTGACTTTGGCAGAAGTGATCCTGGGATCAGAAGCTCTTTGAGGCAGAAATTCTGTTCTTGTTTTCATATGTATATATATATATTTTGCTGCACCCATCTGTACTGCAATAAAAAATAAAAAGTAAATAACTGGTACAATCTGATTGTGCTGTCTATAAGAAGCAAGAGAGACCTGCCTTTGAACTAAATAAACAAGCCTCAAGCCGGTAGTTTTCCCTGTTGTGCATCCCCAAGCCTTTGTAAAAGCATAGAAGATCTGGATGGGAAAGCAATTCACTCCCACGCTGGAGCATAAAGAAAACCAGTTATGCTAATGGCGAGCATGCATATACACCATCCTTTGCTTTCCTTCTGTCTTTACCTTGCAAGCTTGTTTACTTTTGCAATGGAATTATTTCAGGACTTACAAGACAGACATATAAAAAGTATTTTTTTATTTATTTTTATTTTATTTTTATTTTTTTTTCTCTTTTATGGGAGCTGGCCTTGTAAGTTCAGCACAGCTTCAGTTGATCCCCATGTGTATGGGGCAATCTTCCTTGCTTTATATGTGCCTCGTGTCCAGTTCTGTCCATACAGACTCTGCTGTGCATCCTCATCTGGCTCAGTGCTCCCATTGGCTTGAGCTGTTCCTGCTTCATGAAAGCATTATATGTATCAACAGAATTCCAGCAAAGACTCCGATGTAAAACCTTTTAGCCCTGAGCTGGTGCTGCAAGTTTGTGTCTTGATGGAGTCTCTGCAAGGGAAGCAACTATGATAACAACACAGGGGAAATTCTTGCTTCTATTAATTACAAATGCATCCTAGCAACTGTATCGCCCTACTCATATTTCCTTTTCTTCCCTGTGTTTTTCCAGTGTTTCTTACAAACAGCACCTGCTACAGCTGTCTGTGTTAGAGAGGAATACAATGCAACTGTAACAACAGTGAGAGATACAAGCATGATTTTTAACACAGGCTTTTCTGCCTACTTATTTCCTTGTCATGTCCCTATTGTCTCTTAACTGGTACTTGGTTTCTGAGCTCCTTGGGAGGGGACCCTCTTTTTGTTCTGTGTTTGCACAGCATCTGAGGCTGTCATGCCCTGGTTCTTCACTAATCCTGGTAAGTGCTCCAGCAGTACAAATGGCAAATAAATTTGAGATGCAAACAAATTAACATTCTTCTCACTGATTAAACAAATGTTTTTCTCTGTGATGATTTGAAATGGAGTTGCATTTCATTACAGCCCTTCACAGCTCAGCTGGGAATTGCTGGTTTCTTTTCCAACCTCTGTTACCAGCCTCCTGTACTACAGTTCAACAAAAAGTACTTGGCAGGCGGTTTGCAGACTCTGAAAAACAATAGGTTGTACTATTTTAACCTGGCTTTGACCTAACCTGGAACAGTCTGAATTGGCATTTGGGGTAGTGAGGAAATGTGTTTTGATATGCCAAGTCAACTGCACTTGATTTTCAGCAGCTGCTATGATCAACTTTTGTCTGCATTGTCCCATGGAGAGGTGGGGACACCGCGCTGGCCCCAGCATCGCAGTGGTACCAGGCAAGTCTCAGTAATTCTCTGTAATAGGGCCTCAATGAAGCAGGGAATTACTTTGCCCTCAAATTGAAGATTAATGCATTTTTTTCTGGGACAGAAAACATAGCCTGTTTTCTGGAAGGATAAAGTGTCCACTGAAACAGGATTATATTTACACTATTATTGCAGGGCCATCTGTGAAATAGGCTTTCTGTACTACAGTAAAGAGCCGTGACCCCTCACAGAGTTATCTTTTAAGCTGCATGCTAAACCCATGGGGGCTTATGGCTCAAAGCTAATGGGGATTTAACTTCTCACTGAAAGGAATTTGGAGCCTAACCCTATTTAGATGCTCTTTGCTCTCATTGATTAAATGCCCAGTCCAGTGCAAGGAGCCTAATGGAATCATAACTGTATGA
This sequence comes from Alectura lathami, assembly GCA_013399715.1. Classification (NCBI taxonomy): domain Eukaryota; kingdom Metazoa; phylum Chordata; class Aves; order Galliformes; family Megapodiidae; genus Alectura; species Alectura lathami. The sequence goes on from VXAV01000985.1 coordinate 69,440, forward strand.
ATTTTCCATCTAACAAAGTGGATAGCAGGAGACACCCCTGCAATATGTATTAGAAAAGGAGTTTGATCTTAAAAGGACATTTTAAATCAAAATGTCAATTCAAAGTACTATTTTGTTTGTGCAGAAAAAAAAAAAAAAAGAATTTGAGTAAGTACATAAATTTCAGAGCACCCCACAAAAACATTTAGTGGAAAAAAAAAAAAATCCAGTTCCTGTGTTGTGTTCTTTAGGATTTTTACTAGGATTTTCACTGCTTTCCTTGTTTACCGTGTTCCCTAATTCATTTCTGAAAACAAATTTGAAGAAAAGTTTTAAGTGATGTTGTTTTAAAAGTAATAAACCTGCCAAACTAACAAAGTCTTGTTTTTCACCGCCAAAATTATGCACTGGAGCTTCAAGAGAATTGCACGCCATCAGGGGTCACTGGCATTTTTCAAGCTGCAGTAACTACAGCTTCTCAGGGATGAGAATAGGAGAGCTATAGCCTTGGTAAGAGACTCGGAGCTGTGCTGAGCAGCACGTGGCACCATGGCCCTGTGGCAGCACCATTGGGTTCCATTTGTGGTCTCTTTGGTTGCTGCAGTTCTGAGAATTTCCTGTCTTCAAAACGGTGAGTGCCTTCATAATACCATTTAGCCAGTGCCAATGACTAGTGTGTTCATTCTGTAATTGTTGTAGTTTGTTGTTAAGGCTTTGGTGGTTTATTCCTAGAGAAAAGCATGATCTCTGGGAGGAAAGCTCACTAATGTGGAGGAGATGGTCAAAGAGGTGAAGATTGGAGGCAGCCTGGGCTGCAGTGACCATGCCCTGGTGGAGTCTGTGATCCGGAGGAGTGTGGGCCTGGCAAGGAGTGGGGTCAGGACACTGAACTTCAGGAAAGCAAACCTCAGGCTGTTTAAGGAGTTGTTGGAAGACGTCTGCTGGGAAACTGTCCTTAGGGACAAGGGATCAGAGCAGAGCTGGAAGCACTTTAAGAACATCTTTCTGAGAGCACAAGAACTCTCCGTCCTCCCAGAATAAGAAATCAGGCAGGGGAGGCAGGAAACCAGTGTGGCTGAGCACAGACCTGCTGGTCAGTTGAGGGAAAAGAAGGCAAAGTATAGGCAGTGGAAGCAGGGATGGGTGGCCTGGGAGGATTACAGAGGTGCTGTCAGGATATGTAGGGATGGGATCAGGAAGGCCAAGGCACAGGTAGAATTAAGCTTGGC
>VXAV01000985.1:72050-118916 GCA_013399715.1 Alectura lathami
GGGTCCAGAGGAGGGCCACCAAAATGACCAGAGGGCTGGAGCACCTCTCCTATGAGGAAAGGTTGAGGGAGTTGGGACTGTTCCGCTTGGAAAAGAGAAGGCTCCAGGGAGACCTCATTGCGGCCTTCCAATACTTACAAGGAGCTTACAGGCAGGAGGGGGACCGACTTTTTACACGGGTGGATAATGGTAGGACAAGGGGGAATGGGCTAAAACTGAAAGAGGGGAGGTTTAGGTTGGACATCAGACAGAAGAAATTCTTCCCTGAGAGAGTGGTGAGGCGCTGGAACAGGCTGCCCAGAGAAGTTGTGGCTGCCCCATCCCTGGCTGTGTTCAAGGCCAGGCTGGATGGGTTCCTGGGCAGTTTGATCTAGTGAGCTAGTGGCTGGCAGCCCTGTCAACAGCAGGAGGGGTTGGAACTCGATGATCTTTGAGGTCCCTTCCAACCCAAGTCATTCTATGATTCTATGAAAGAGGCCTATTCAAGTGGAGCTTAAGCAGGGAAGTATGAGCATGTGGCCTAATGCTTCATTGTCCTGCTCTTTTCCTGATCTTTGCATTGCCCTGGCTGGATGTATAGCCCTACCTTCTTTTCTCAAGTTACAAGAGGCGTTGCGGTGTAGAGTCTCATCTTCCTTCCAGTGCCTCAACAAGCAGTCTCACTGCTGCAGGTTTCTTGCAGTTGTGTTTGTCCAAGTCTGAAGACCAGCAAGGAGGTGGATGTAGAGACAAACCACACTGAAGGTCTGCCACTTGCACGTTGGGTCATCCTAAAGATGTCTTCAGGTGAAGAAGAGGCATTTTGAGACTGTGCTTATAGACTTCAGAGCCAGGCAGAGAGATCTTGAGCTATCATTGTGCCACACTGAAACTTGAAAATACATGCGTTATCCTCATCTCTGATCAAAAAAATTCATCCCAGTTCCCAATGTCTGATTAAGTACCTCCTTGCATTTGTGTCTCCTTTTTTTTCTTAGTTTTATAGAAGTCTCAAAACTGTTCTACAAATTTTCTTAAGTCTTGTTAGAGGAGGCACTGTGCTTCTCCTGTTGAACTGCTGTGGTGCAGCAGCCTGGAGATGGTGCTGCTGGATGCAGAGAAGTGATTCCTATGAGCTAGCAGCACTGGCTGGCTCCTTCTCCAAGCTTACCAAACTTGTTAATTCCCAGTTTAAAAGAGAAAGGGAGATGGAGGTAAGCAGGCACATGGACACTCAGGAATTTGCAGTCCAAGTCACTTCACTACTGCTGACATTATTGTGTATTTATAATCATATATACATATAGATACATGTATTTGTAACCATTGGCACTTGAATATTCTGGTTATGGCCATTGATGCCTCTGGTTGGAATGGTTGCAAACTAAAGGATTCCCGAAAGGAAGAACTTCTGTGGTGATCTGATGCCTTTCAATATATATCGCAGCCAGTGAAGATCCGGCAAGTTCTTAGTTGAATGATTGTCCTGAATTTGTTCATTTTTGAAGCTCTTAGTGTTGTCGATTTAAAAGAGGAAAAAACAGTCTTTGAAATTTTGAAAGGGCTTTTCTGTGAAATAAAACTGGGGGATCTTTGGAGCTTTTCAAGTTCTTCCCAAAGAGAAAAGATTGTAGGCATTATGGATCCAGTTTTCACCTGCTTTGGGATGATCACGCTTTGGGATGATTAAAAATGAAGAGTCACAGAGAGGTGGAAATAGTTGAGTGCCAAGAACTCTGACATTGACTTACTGCATGACTTTGAGGAAGGCATTTTAACTTGCCTGTGTCAGCTTAGCCATCTGTAAAGCAGGTATAATCATACACAGCATAATAATTTCCCTCGGTGAGTGCCATTTTCAGTCTATCTTGTACTACTTAATGATTTGTGTGACTGCTGAAATAACAGCATTCTCTAAAACTGTAATGCCCTTATTTGTTTTTTCACATAATCAGTAGTGGTTGAAATATTTGTTCTGACACACATATTTACTCATGTAAATAGATAAATTACAGCATAGTGGCGATGCCAGACACCTTTAATTCCATCTGAGTGTGTGGGAGATTGGAGAAGGATCTATAAATACTAACAGTGAGGGTAAGCAGCAAGCATGGGAGGAACATGAGAAATTCTGAGTGGACTTATTCCTGAGATTTAGATAACAGATTTTAAAATACTGGTCTTACTTATGTCAATATTAGATACAAGACAGTTCTTAAGAATCTGAGCACTGCAACAATTGACTGAAGAAATACCTGTTTTGTTCCACTTCCCTGTTTTACATGAAAGCCACATTTCTATGCTGTACTTTGAGCAGAGTTACAAGGAGTACGACAAGCTAGTCCTAATATCATGGGACTGTAACCTCAATTTTTCTTTTGAACTCATGAAGTGTTCTGCCTTGGAGACAACCAGAAGGTCGATTCGATTTTCAGTGAGTGACTCACAGGCTCTACAATGATTTTTCGGAAAATGTGACTGCTAATTTCTATGTTCAGCTCCCAAATTGCCTGTTTCAGATGCTTTCCTCCTCCGTTATGAAAGATTTGCATAGCTCTAATTGTAGAGTTCATAATGTCACATAACAGTGTAGCAAATGAGCTGTGTCACATTTTACATAAAAATGTAGTAATCTATTTATCTAATGCTTGCAGGTTTTGACAGTAGTCTTTTTTAATTTTTCATTGATCAGATAAGGGAGGCTTGTGCAATGCAGCTGCTCCTTGTTCTCCACTGAGTATTGTTTGTTTTGAGTACAAGCTCTTCAAGGTAGCAACAGTGTCTCCTTCTAGATCAAGCTGTAGGCATCTTGTTTATCACCAAACATTGTACTTGTGGGGTTTACAGAATATTTACGTGCTAAAATTTGCTTTTTAGATCAATTTTTTAGAGTTGGATATCTTTGCATTTATTTGTGGGAGGTAACATAACACTGTTGGAAGCCTGATGAATAGCCTATGGACCCTTGTCACTGGAATTCATGCTTTTATTGCAAGTGACATTTCAAAAACCGGAACTGAATGGATCCAATTTATTGAAGCAGGAACCTTGAAACTGAAGACTGTTGATAGATCGGGAGGGAAACCTTAGCACATTCAGTGTAGTAGGTATGACTAGAAGAAGTTGTAGTGGAAAGTATTGAGCAAGATCAACTGTGGAGTCTGTCTTATTAACTTGTCAGTTTGAAATTTTCTGTACTAGGTTATTGATAACCTGTGACTGCTTTTGATCACTCCATCAACTCAGGTGCTAGTGATGTCTTATGTTTAGAGCTGTGAATCAAGGCAGTGATCCAGCATTTGGTTTCATTGTGATTCACTATGACAAAATTTAGTGAATTTTGTGAATTAAAGTTTCCATTGAGCTGTTTTGAACAGAAACACGAGAATTCCACCTTGGCGTTGAAGCTGTATTTTCATTTCCTTGTGTGTGTGTTCTGTTAGCCTGATAGTTGGGCTTTATTAATAGAACTTGGTCATTTAACTCACAAACAATTCAGTGGCTGGATCAGCCCACATGATAGCCCACAGGAAAGGAAGCAGAGGAAAAATAACGCTTTGAAGACTCTTCTCGCAGAGTGACACAGATGCATGGGAAGGCCTGGGAATGTAATCTCCAGGTCCACAAGTGCTGGGAAATCACAGAGGAAAAGGGAGGTCCCTGGTGCAGGTGGGAAGGAGAAGCCATCCCAAGGGGCTACCTGGCCAAGCTTTGCTGCTGCATTTGCTCCTACAGCTTTTCAGCTTCTGTGACAGCTTTGGCGGTGAGATACCAGCTTTTGGGGACCTGTGGTCTCCCCCTCCCATGTACCTTGGCGAACCCTGTCCACAGTGTTTGCTTTTATTTTTTCTCCATGGTGATTTAAAAGAAATACACATTCTGCTTATCATTTAATGCTGCTACATTTCACAGGAAATAAAGGTGGCATTGGGTTTTCTATTTATAACTGCACGAGCTTAACCTTTCCACAATTGTGTAATGAGTAATTTGGTGGGGGCCTGGACACATTAATGCCTCAGTCTGCTGTTTGGGCTGAGTGTATCCTTACCTCATTGACAAAGTTCTCTTAACCACACAAAATTGCAGATTGTGAAGCGCTTCAAACAGGAAATGCCTTCGTTTTTTGGATACAAGGGTGTGACGCAGCTTCCCACCACTGCTTAACAGTGCTGTATATGAGTAGCTGCTAATTTAAAGGAGCACAGTGAATGACTATAATTTTGAAAATGCCGTTGTAGATCATTTTCAACCAGCCCATTTACAGCCCATTGGAAGCTTGAACTTGAAGATTGCTTACCAGCAGCACCAGTCGCTAATGTCTTCTGTTCTAGTGAGCTTTAGATAAAGGTGTGTTCATCTCCTGAGTCCTGGTCCAAGCCTGTCGCTTTAAGGAATGAAGCAACATGTGCTGAATTCAGCTGAATTAACTTAAGACGAGCCGAAAATGGTACCTTCAACTTTGTCTCAGGACAGGGTGAGAAATGGCCAAAATGTAAAGGGGATTTGTTTGATTCTGACAAGATATTTATTGTAACAAATCTGTATAATCTCCGTGAGGTGGAGATGTAATGCTCTTGGCATACCAAGAGGTTAACTGTTGCACGTCCCTTAAAGGATGGGGGAAAGCCAGCCCTGTTACTGGATGTTACATGTCTGAACACAGTAACAGATGTTTCTGTAGGAAATTGAGTTTTGCTCACAAACGGTATTGTTGACTGGTTTTGAGTTTATGCCCACATGAAAGCTGTTAAAAGAGTCATGTGACGTATCTTCACGGATGACCTGATTCACAAACTCCTTTCTTTGGATATGTAGGTCTTGTTTTTATTGTTGCCACCAAAGGCTGGAGAGATTCTCATCTCATTTTTATACGTGTGTCTTCACTGTGATGAGTGCAGTGAGACCGAGTTTGGTGGAAATTTGTTCTTTAATGTGGAAGTCCGTAGGTAAATTTGGATATCATGGTACTAAATTGATTTTAATACAGTAGATCTGTCTCTAGCTCCCTGAATCTCAGTTCAGTTGATGGGTATGTAAAATACTCTGCATTTAAGTTGGCATAGCCTGGGCACACTTACACATTTTTAGCAGTCTTTTCCTTTCAGTTATAACTAGCTCTGAAATCACTTGGGGCATACTGTGTTGTGCCTTACCAACCTGCTACACCACAAGTTCTGTGTTTTTAACATTTCACCAAGCAGAATGACACAGCCGTGCTGAAGGATTGACTCGCTTGTCTGATCTGCACTTCTGAAGCCCACATACCTACAGTGATTTCTTCTAGGTTTTGCTACCACCAATTTTATTTATTTTTTAATTCTTTTTACAGTACAACTTCAGCAGCTGTTGGATGGCTCTGATTTGTTATCTTGGACTTGCAGATGCTCTGATGGATTCACTTCAGCACAGAAAAGTCAACCTGCCCCTTCATACTGACTAAGTTGATAAAAGCAGTTGACCTAATCTGATTGCTTTATGGAATTATGGTAGAGGACTTGCCTAGCTCCTCTAGTCTGTGCCAGCTTTCAGACCAGATGAATATGGATTTATGGGAACTCCGGAAACCCTATGTGTTTTGTTTCTAGGTATCAGTAACAAGAAAATAGCTTCGAGAGGCTTCTGGGTGATATTTCCTACTCAGCTTTGGTAGCTGTCTCTGCCTATTTAGGAGAGAAAGAATGCATTATGAGAAGACTGTGCTTTTTCCATGCAAAGGAGAGGTCCTGGATCATCTTTCTTTGAGCAGATGCAGACATGTTGTTCCCTTTACTTTCCTACTGTAAACCTACACTTCTTGCCCTCATTCCTGTAGTAATGAAAGAGCTTTGCTCTGGAATACTGGCTTCTCTTCAGTGGTCTTTATTTTCCCTCTTAGGAAACAGTTTGAACTTGTCAGAAGAGTCTCAGTTCCTCAGAACTGTTTGGCCAAGAACCTGACCAAGTCTGTCTGTAGTATTTCTCTCATGAAAAGCCTGCTTCTTTCTCTTAAAAAAAAAAAAAAATCATCTGTGAAGAGTAACAAGGGATTAATTGTGGAGACTTGGGACTTGGCAGGACTGCATATAAATGAAGTGCTTTTTTGGAAGCTGCATTGCCTGTTTCACAGACAAAAAAATAAATGTGAAGTATTTCAATGTGTATCACTGGATTAATTCATCTGACTGCCACTTCCGCGTCTCTTCTGCTTGTGGGGAGGGGAGCTCTGGAGACTGGAATTTTAATTGCTTGACCGCAGTTTCTAATTTGTGGTGTACCAAAAGGGCATGGATCATTAATTAGTACTGAATATAATGATCTCTGATGTTGAGGTACAGCATCAAATGGATGAATTTAGATAACTCCTTATTGGAATTACAGTCTATCAGTAAATTGAGAGAACTATATATGTAATAATTGTGTTTCTCATAAAAATATATCCATATATATCCTGTAGGCATATGTATACATGCCTAAAGCATAGTTATGTGCAACTCAGTGCTATGGTTCAATTCTGTGCCTTATTTCATTTCATTTAATGTTTTGGGCTTTTAGTCTGTTAGGTAGCTTCACTGGCAGTTTTAAAAAGCATATATATATTTATATATAGCTGTTTTCTTTCTCGATCNTTAATGTCCAATAGTCTGTGTTGTATGTTCTGTACTTTTAAAACTTGATGGTGGAAGGGAATTGTGTGACTTCAGTTACACATTAACACTGCTGCATTCGAGATTCTCAGATAGTCCAGAGTGGAACAGGAATATGCCAGTAATGTATGCTGGTATCAACTTGTTTTCTGCTAGCTGCATTAGGAACTGGTTAATGGACAGACTGCAGAATGTAGACTTGTGGAGTCACCTTAAATTTCTGTGTGTAGTAGGGTTTCTGGTGTACTGGTGTAAACACAGTGTTCTTCAGTATTTGCATCCAGAGTTTAGAGGTAAATAGGAAATATTTGCTGATAAAACATGTGAATCATCTGAACAGCATGTGCCTTATTTTAGCTGAAGTAATGAATTGGGCTTCAGTTGAGGACATATAATTATGGGCATTGATGAGGCCAAATGGAAAACAGTAGCTCTGAAATTTAAATAATAATAAAAAAAAATATAATTGGGTCAGATTCCACCACCTGCTCCATTTCCACAATCCATTTGTACATTTACATGTGTCCATTTGTGGGGCTTTTAAAAACTGAAACGCATTTGAAAATGCAAAAGCATTAAAGTCTGTTTTGTTTAACTACAGAATTCAGTGATGACGCTAGAGAGCTATGCTTGTATTTAGTGGGAATTAGAAAGTAAGTAGTTGAAATACACTAAAATCAGTTTTTTTTAGACAGAAAACGTGTATTCACTTTATTTTTTCTTTTTTTTTTTTTTTTAATTCATGTAGAATTTTGTAGCAAGATGGCATTCAACAGTGTATTTTCCCAGTGTATGAGTGGATCTTTAGTCACCTAGGTCTCTGGGGCTGAGTATCCACCTCTTGTTGAAAGTTAGCAGAACCTAGATGTTGGGGAGTTCAGAAGCTGGCAGGAGTCTTCATAAGACATTTTTCCTCCAGGTAGTTTTCTTGGCTTTTGCTGCATTTGGGACTCCGTTTGTGGAAAGAGGATTACACTTTGCTCTCTCCTCCTGCTCACACTTCCCTGCTACGAATTCACTGCTGCATCACATGGAAACTTGGCACATGGGAGGGATGACTCTTTTCTAGGGATGACTCTTTTCTATTCCTGCGTCTTGGGAATTAAATTCACAATTTACGTTCCTGCTTATAGCTTAGGTTTAGAGCCAAACTTTTCACTTCAGCTTCCTTCCTTCCCCTGCCCCTCTCTCCTTTCCTTAGCTGTAAGATGCTCAGGTCTAATGCATGTAGCTGCAGCTGGAGGAGGATGAGAATAGCACATATGAAATAGCTACACTACTGGGACACGGACCTTTATTTAGCATTGCATTTCCTGGCAAGGTGCTGTAATGGAGTGCAAAATCATATTCGATTACTTCTTTTCAACAGGTTAATTGATTAACAGTGAAGGAAACAAAATTTTGTTGGCAGAACAGCATTCTTACAGCTTCAGCTGCCCTCCCATTCAAGTTAGTGACAAAATCATATTAATTCAGAGGAAACAAGAATAGGTTTACCACATCCATATGTGTTCAGTCTGTCTGATTCCCAGAGGCTGTGAGTACATCCAAGCTGAGATGCCAGCTACTAAGAACCAAACCTGTATGGCACTGACAAAAACTACCCATTTTGAACACCTTTGAAAATCAGGTAATTTATGGAATGCTCAGGGTTGAACACTGATCTTGGGAGTTAGGTGACACAGACTTCTAGATCATGGAAGCCAATTAGGTACCTACAAAAAGTTCAGAGAAGCCCTGTGGAGTCTTATGACAGCACCTCTATGAGCATTGGAGGAGTGAATTTCAAACTAGGATGGTATGGGACAATTAACCAGGATAGTATGGGACGAAGAAATCCAAACAGCAGAGTTGGGTATGACAGCATTTCTGATAAATCACAAATGATCCTTCAAAGAGGGGAATATCTGGTAAAAAAAACTAAAACCAGAGGTCATTGTAACTGAAGTGGACCAGTGTTAAAGAAAGTAGGGAGAGAACACCACTGCAGATGTACACAGAGGTGGTTTAAAGGAATGGTGGCAACAGATGCTCACAGAGCCTGTACTCTAGTTTTGCAGAGGTATCTCACTTGGTAAAGCTGTTATGAAGTGCATTGAAAGCTGTGCTGCTGAAATTACCCACCTTATCTGTGGTTTTGACAGAAACACCATTCTTGTTCTCCACTCTGAATATTTCCATCGCTTACTCTTTGAACATCAAACAATTCATTCTGCTTTCCCTAATTTAACCTCCTTCACCACAGTGCCCTTTTGTAATTTACCCATCTTTTTGTTATTAAATCATTCCCAGTCTCTTCAGCCGAGCTGACACGATGATCTGCACCATTTCTTTGAAATCCTCTCTCACACTGTTATTTTAGTAATGACCCCAAATACGTTTGCAGTGCTCCTGCCCTTCCAGCTCATCCCACCACTGTTCGAGCAGTGAGTATAACCGAGTGACAGCAGCCAGCTAGGCAGCCACATCTCTGTGAGTTGGATACAGTCATTTAAACAAGGTGCTTGAAACTGAGATCTTTTCTTGGAGGAGCTCTGTCAGGTTTGCGAAGGAGAAGAGCAGAGTGAAAATGTAGCAAAAATGGTCAGGAACTCCCAAAAGAATTCAAGAGTAGGAAAAATGTTGCAGTATTTGCCTGCGTGAAGAGGGGGATATTGAGTATAAAAGGGGTATTAGTTTCTGCATACAAGTAAAATTGTTTGGGAATACTATATTCACTTTTCCTATCCATACTGAAAAAAAGTTTTGAAAGAAGCGGAGAACAGGTCTAATCTGATCCCTCAACTATCACAAATGACTCAGTTTTGTTTCCCCAAGAGAAGGCTAACAGGTGGATTGGGTTTTGTTTACTGCATGTGTATATGTACAACTAAATCAGCTGAAACTGCTTCCCTGCAAGCAGAAGTTGCTGTGGAGATCAGCAGCAGGATGCTGACAAGCCTGAACCAGAAGTGAGATGCGAGTTCACAGCACTGGGAGTATCACTGGAATGTTTTAGATAAGGGAATAGGAGACTCACTGTCACTTCACTGAATGTCTTTCTAAAAAGTTTCCCTGTAGCTCATCCAGCCCACAGCTTCTGTATGTAAGATCTGCTCCGTGGGGGTTTAGACCCAGTTGAGCAGAGGTCAGATGGCTCTCCTGGCCTTGCACTCTATGTATCCTTATGTTCTTATTTCTCCTGTTCAGTTATTTTCCCCTGTTTTGCTCATTGTACCATACTGAGATAGGCTGCAATCAAATTTTGACCTTTTGCATTTGCACAGCTTCCAGCGCTGTGATGCCAGGCGTACAGATAATGAACGGCGCTGAGGGTTGGTAGCAGTTCAGAGAACTCCCAGTTAATGGAACTACTGAATATCCGTTTATTTCTTGCCTTTTTTCCCCTCTGTTTTATAGTGAAATACATGAGAGAAGCAACACCCTATGTGAAGAAGGGCTCCCCCGTGTCAGAGATTGGATGGGAGACGCCTCCTCCGGAGTCTCCCCGCCTGGGCTGTGTGTCTGCTGACCCACTGTCGCAGCTTTCGCTCTCCATCCACAGGGACAAGAAGACAATACCACTGAAGATGTGCTACGTGACACGCAATATGACAGTGTCAGACCCCGAAAACAGGTGAGCAGGGCTTTTGACTAGGGCTGGGCCTTTGCCTTTGTGCTGAGTGGTTGTTGGCCTCTTCACCTGTGGGGTTGGTGGGCAGGAGGTGGTGATGGGCTCTAGCCCGTGCAGCAAGGGGCAAGAGAACACTGGCTTGGGAAGGGCACGTCCTGGTGACTAAGCCACATGGTGCTGGGTTGAGAGCCCTGCTCTGGGTCAATAGAGACACAGAGGCTTCTGGGTTGTGCTAGAAGAACTCTTCAGAGCAGTAATCCAACACTTTGGTTAGAAATGAAATCACAGGTTTGTGTTTTCTGTCGTGGCTGAATGTCTTCTTTTGAAGGAAAGGAAACTGTACTCACTAACTGACTACGTATTTTGGGCTGGCCTACTCTAATCACAGTAAAATACATTTTATTTTCTTTTTTTATGAAAATTATTTTAAGGATGGCCTGTTTTGTCCATTCAGTTCTGGATATTAAAGTCAAAAATAGAAGAAAAGTTCCACTTACACGACATTCATATGGAATTTCTGCGACTTCTTTTTTTTTTTTTTTTTTTAACATTAAAAATAGGATGAGCTCACTAGCCCTTATTTTTATAACATATGTAAAACAGCTGCACATTCTGATAGAAAAGGGACCAGTCAAGTCAGTAACACAGACTGATTCTTCCATCTAAATAATGTCCTTTTTGTTTATTTCCAGTGTGCTGGCTTAACAAGAAGCTATGGGAAATGCATTTGGTTCTCAGAACTTACATATAGGCATGAGCAAAATGTACATTTTCATTTGCAGACAACAATAATGAGAAGAGGGGAGAGCAGAAAGGGGGTTGGGGCAGTGGGTTCCCCTCTATTCTGTTTTACTACATTTCAGAAACTTTGTTGGTATCCATGTTGTTTTCTTCCTTTATTTTGTATATTTGTTGGACCTTCTTAAGGTTTTCGCTTTTCCCTATGCTACCTCCAGCTTTATTATTTAGTATTGCTTCTGCTCTTCATCTCATCAGTGGTAAATGAGCACTATGGAAGTAAAACAGCAAGTAGTACTGCTACCAGTCTTTCTCAATTTTATATCAAGATGGCTGTTTGTAGGGACAGCTTTCTTCACATACATCTATACAGTTTAAGATGTCCAGGTTTGACAGCTCTATCACTAGCCTGAGGGTTTGTGCTTCTCCATGCAAGGAGTATATTTCAAAAAAAGCAGGCAGGTCGCATCATTTGAATCAGCACAATGCAGTGATGCTTTACACATGTTGACATAAATCTCTTTGGCATCTTTTTTTTTTTTTTTTTTTTTTTGGTCTTTATTATAGTTCTCAGCTTCTATCACTCTCCTGGTCCTCACTTTCATTTACAGGATGGGAGGATTGATTCATAGGGACAAACGCTCACTGATGATGGTCCTTCTGTGATGGAACTAACTCTTTTGAAGTGTGCTACAAGTGTGCACATTCTTAGGTGTAGCTCGGAAGTAATGCGTGGGAGAGTCATATTGCTTACTATCAGGGTTTTTGCTCTGTGTTGCTGTCATTTCCTGTGGAAAGAGTGACTTCTGATTTTCACTGTAGTCCAGCACAATGTACAGTCTAAGTTGGATTTTTCCATCCAAGCACACACTACTTCACCATCCTGCTAGCTGCAGTGAAATAGCAGTATCCCATCGATTCATGTTTTACCCGATTTCAGTTTTTTTAACAACTCTAAATACTGGAACTGGTATTTCCTGGTAGAAGTGCTGTTATAATGCAGTGACCCTTTCCCACTGAAATATATCCAAAGATAGTAATCTGATCCCACAACAATAATTGGATCTTTGTTCACAGCAGAGACCAAACCATGTCCTTACATGCTTATGACACTTCTGTTTTATAACCCAGTGGCCTGACACACATAGATCTTAGAACTGATGGTGTCACTTTGCTGAACAGTTTCAGAGGAGCACCATGGGCAGACTGCCAAAGCATATGCTGGCCATAAAAGGTTTCTTTTGGACTATATCTGAACTAATTTTCAGGGAAGGCTAAGACCAAGCGTGGGTGCAAAATGCATGAGTTCTACAGTGCAGATGTTTCTCCAGCACTGGTTACAGCTGAGATCATGTCACAGCAGTGCTGTGGGACCAGGCTTAGCTAGTTTGACTTTCAGCAAAAGAAGATCCCTGTTTCGAAGGACCCAGAAGGAAATACCTGTTTGTTGACACTGAATCATATCCAGGTCTTAGAAAGCTGGGCTAAAATGTGGCTTTAACAGGTATGGAGGAAGCTAAATGTCTGGTTTTCCCACTAGAGCTGGTGGCCTTACGTAGAATTTCTCCTTCTCCTTTAAGACTGGAGCCAGTTAAGAGATTCCTAAATCTTTGTCTACCCTCAGATAGTTTGGTGAGCTTGTTACTTCAAAAGCAAGAGTGCAATTCGGTGCCTTCAGAGCCTGCAGTCTCCTTCACCTGACTGCCTGAGTTCAGTCTCAATGAAATAAGGAATTGTTTTCCCTGTTAGCTGATTAAAAAAGCAGTAAGATGTGTGATACAAACCAAGGTGTTGTGTAGGAAAATATTTTTAGTAGTACAAACATGGCAACAGGAGACGAGATGCAGAACATTTTAGTTATATTTATGTCAGTCACGTCTAGACACAAGGGCTGTTATATTTTAGGCTGGAATAAACTAGGTTAACATAATTAGCACTTATATCTGTTGTTTGCCTGTGTTTTCACTGATAAATGTCCTTGGTGGCAGCACTGATGGTTAATGTCAGGACTCACAGGGGAGTGTCCCCCACAGGGAAGGGACGTGTGAGAATGGTCACAGCTATTAATACCAATGAGTATATGAGTAAGTCCTCCTGCAGAACCAAAAGCTTTTCATCAATTTGTGGTGATAATACTAAGGAGTAGGAGAGGAGGAAAAAAAAAAAACCAACTCTCTGAGATGAGGTATGTTTGTGCTTGGGACCTGATTCAAAAAATACTTCCACGCATATAATTGAGGCTGTGCTGCACTGGCTGAAAAGTTTTTTTCTTCTGCTTTTGAAGTCACCCAAAAGTCGTGCTTGCACTTCATTCGGAGTGAGACAGATTCCCCAAATTCATTCATTTTGTACACATTTTTAAAAATACTTTTTCTTACTTTGTTTAGTAACTCATCAGTAGTGCACAGCATCAGAGTCAGTGAGACTTAACATTTGAATTGTAATTGGTGTGACATTTATGGAGAAATGTAAACATGAACAAAAATATCCCTGTGCAATTCCAAAATGAAATTTCAAAATCTTAAATGTAAAACAAACTCCGGTGAATTTGGATGCATTTACTTCTGTTGCAGTAAGGAAGGAAAACAAAAGTTTAAACTTTTTTTAAAATAAAAACCTAGTTTCAACCAGTTGTAATATAACATAGTAAAAAACGATCCTTGCACCAAAAAACTTGAGTCAAATTCATTGTAGACATAAGCAGAAGAATACAAAAACAAAATAAAAATACGAGCATCATAAAGTAGAAGTCAGAGAGCTGTGGCACTACTGTAGGACAGAACTGTCTAAAAATGAAGTTATTGAATGTTTTTCTAATGTGTTTTTAGCTGTGATGCTGCATGATCATTTGTATATGTGATGTCTGGAATACAAGTAGAAATTCCAAGCCTGTTCAGTAAAACTCTGCAAAAGATGAGTGTGTGTAGTCTGCAACCTGCCACGCTGCCAGCGCTCCCAGTTTCACCGTTGATCTAAAGCACAACTCTTACCTTGGAATGGTTACAGGAAGGAATTTAAAGACTTTGAGCTTTTTAGTTCCTGCAGCTCTTCAAGGTCATGCCCATGTAATTTAAAGGCAGCCACACAGGACAGGGAGGCAAGTGTTGGTCAGTGCAGCAGTCTGGACATGAGGCCTCCACCTGCTTCCTGCTTGGAAAATGTGACCACACTTTGATGTTGCCAGGCACATGCAGCCACAGGTATGCAAAGTAAAGGCTGGCTTCTCCTTGAAGAGCAGCCTGAGTTAGGTGTGCAGCGTTATAGCCCATGATTTTTTCCTGCTAACAGGGGAATGGATGCCCTGAGTCACGTAGCTGCTGCGTGAATTGTGGAGGGCAGTGCTGCAGGGAGGAGTGACGCTTTTGTAGAGCATAATTCCCATTTATCTTACTTTGCTTCCTGTCTCTCCCCACTTAAAGAGGTACTTTGATAACATGGACGCATGTCCTTACGCTGACAGAAGCACAGATGGGTGCAGGGCTGAGGAGATGTTGGACCATGACCTGCTGACACCACTGCAGCTTGCTGGAGCTGGCTGAGCCCTGGTCAGGCACCAGCAGTTCCTCAGGGCTTCCTGGGAGGTGGAAATCTTCCCTTCCTGATGGACAGTACCTATTTAGCAGGTTTGGCCTCTAGTTTAGGAAACTTTGGTCCTTTTTCTATTGGTGTTACCTTGTATTCTAGGTAGGAAAAAAAAAAAAAAAAGGGACTTGTAAGTGTAGGGAAGAGAGCAAAGGTACAGACAGTATAATGGGTGCATTGGCATATAAAAAAATCCACCCCCACCCTGCAATGAATTTGGGCGTAGCTGCTTGTGCTGTTACTGAGCTGCTCTATGGCTTTAGACAAAATCACTGTGAAATGGAAAGAACTTACTTAATTCACAGTGTTGTTGTGAGCTACTTGAGATCCTTGGATGAAAGGCATGTAGCACTTAATTATCATTATTGGTACAGGCGTGTTTTGCTGTTTGAATATCAATAAGCCCTTTGAAGAACTCATTGAGTCTGCAAGAGTCCAAGTCCTGATTTATATCAAGAATTTTTGTTACTGTTTTTTTTTTTTTTTTTTTTTTTGGGNTGTGTTTATTTTATGTTTAGATTAGTTTTAAACTGGGGAAGAAATCAGCAATCCAATATTAAAGTAAAGCAGCTTGAAAGGGTTGAATTCAAATCCAGAGAAGAACAAAACTGGAGATAATCAGGGTGAAATTCTGGTCGACTGTCCCCTCATGCTTAAACTACACTGTTGTCTTAAGCTGTCACAGTGTGCACGGTCTGTTACAGAAGGGTAGTCTGCCACTGTGGAGCCCTTTGCCCGCAAAGGGTGGTGGGTTTAAGATCAAGGTGAACTTGGTTTTCTGACCTTACCTCCAAACTATTTTACTCTTATGGATCTAAACCCTCCTTTCATGCAAAGCTGGATGTTTTTTGTATGTTCTTGTTTGTTTATAATATTGTAACTGCTAATCTGCCCCCTAAACCTGCTGTTTACTGGAAAGGATGAACAAGTAGGAGCTACCTGAGATTTACCTAGTGTTCTCTCTTTTCAAGCTGGGAGAAGTTAATGTAGCTAAAAAGGCATTTACAGCATCCTGTTCTATACCCTTAAGATAGGGAAAGGACGAAGTTGGGTTGTGGGTAGAGGGGTGGCAGGAGTGTAGAGGAGGGATGGCTGAGTGGCTCCTTAGCACTCCTGCTCCCTGCAGCATGAACATATCTCGCTAAGAGCTGTGCAGCTGTGGGACCTTCCTTGGCAGTTAGGGTCAATGCATTCAGGGCTAGGGATGTCAGATGACAGACCAATATGAGTGTAGTTCTTCTCTCACATAATTTTGGGGCAATAAAAAATAATTGGTTCAGGCTGGGCTGATGGTCCTTTATCATCTGCATTGTCTGTTCTTTGCGCAGTTCTGCGATTGCTGGTGTATTTTGGAATCCGCGATCATCCATCCTGCTTAGGGATGGTTTTCTAACCCTATAGGAACTTTGAAGGCTCTAGGCAGAATGGATACTTTTTGTTTGTTTGTTTGTTTTCATTATTACAGATATTTTCCCTCATCTGTGAAACCCTTTACCAGTCAAACAGGTCGTTGATTTTGCTCTAGCTCATATGAGCTTATAACCTAGCCTCAGTTTCTCCTTAGCATTCCTGGTAGGCCACTGAGATCAGACGCCTCTGTAAGACTGTTCCTTCTGCAGTACCCTGTCTTTCAATTCTTTTGAGTCCAATCATGAGCTAAATTTTTTGGAAAGAAGACAACAACAACAACAAACCAACTATTTTCAGCAGAGCAACCTCAAAGATATTTGTTTACACAAACAAAACGAAAATTCAGCTTGAACTTTGGATCTTCATTTACGTTTATTTACTGCAGTTTTGGATTGTTTTCCCGCAAATAATGTTTGATTTTTGCTCTATTAAATCATATTAAATTAGTGTTCTAATGTCCTGAGGACCTTCAGTAGTCTCTCACCTGGAGCTTAAGAACTAAATTGCCAGGGTACGTGCATGTATGTAGGCACACAGTGAGTTTTGCTATGGGGAGTTTGAGATAGCAGTGTAGAACTCAATAGTTATGGTATGTTGTGAATGATCTTCAGTCTCTGCAGGTCCTGGTGTTGGGTTTGGGATTGGTCGTCTCCCATTTTCTTGAAAAACATGTCATGTTTTTTCCCCTGACATAATGACATGGAGCTTCCTCCCCTCCCCATCCTCTCTGTCAGCATCCTGCTGTCATTCTCATCTCCACGACAAACAGAGTGGGCAAAGAACTCTTGCACATGTTATTAAAAAATACTGTATGTGCATGATAAACTTAGTGTGTGTGTCTGTGTGAAAGGGACTGAGTATGGCCTGACAGATAGGAATAAAATGTGTCATGGGAAGTGGGTGGCAAGGAAGGATGTATGTGTTATGAGGGCAGTAGTAATTGAGGCTACCAGAACACTTTCAGGCAGGTTTTTTATTAATGGATTTTCAACCAAAGTCTTTTATTTTCTGTGAAAGTGCTTAAATATGAAGTTAATAAAGGAAATAATGTTGGTGTGGTTTTAGGTTTTTTTTTCATTACTGTTTTGAGTTTTTTTTCAGTCACTGCTTCAGTTAGGGTAGTTTTGGAAAACTCAAAGAATTTTGATTTTTCCAGCCAGCTTCCACTGTATTGAGCTGGGGAACAGAAATAAGAGTGCAGGAATTGGAAACAAGTCAGGGGAGTGAGAACAGTAAGAAGAAACTGCTTTGAGAAATACGTGGAGAGAAGGGAGGAAAAAAAGTGAACCAAGAGAGTGAAAACAGCAATAAACTTTACCTAGTGAACATTGCTGGAAAAAAGAGAAAAATCAAATCACAGATGAAATATGCCACAAATGAAAGGACAGAGAAGAGCTGTGTGGAGTGCTGCAGGGCAGGACAGAGGATGGCAAACAGTTAATCGTGTTTTGTGGGCACCTGTATGTAAGGTGTGTAAGTGCTGACACCCAAACTGCCCCTAAATGGTGTTGGAGAGCAATTTTAACACCCCTGAGGTCTGCCAAAGGAAGTTGATATGCAAAGGTTTCAATTTTCTGCGATGCTCCTGGTCCCCACAGTCCTTGTGTTACTGCTTGTAGCCAGCCAACAACCTCAAGATCCCCTTTCCTGCCTGTCTGTTATCCTGTGCTCTGTGCTGGGCTTTCCCTTGCTTATCAGTGGCTCTCCAAATTGGATTTCAGCCTTATAGCTCAGGTCTTGCTGACCTGCTGTTAATCAACAAGCAGGATTTTCAGCTTGTCTATTCAAAAGTGCTCTCCTGCACTTTCTGCAGTCATTTGTATTGCAGCAAATTGCAAACTGCGGCCACACCAGGAACCTCCGACGATGGGCTGCTATCTTAGGTGCCCCAAATCAAGACCAGTGGGTCCTGAGGCTGGACGTTAGTGCTTAGATTGTGCACACAGACGTAGCTATTTTAATAGCCTGTTGTCAATTCCTACATTAACGCACATTTCTGCTGATTGAAAATCCGTTTTCCTTGTAGCAGGAATCATGGAGAGTTACGCTGAAGTTGTTATTTCGTCTCATCACCTACACAGACATTTTCCACTGATCTCTGAGTCTATTAAATGAGAAGATGAGTTCACTGACTGTGCTGCCAGTAATGAGAGTGCCAGGAAAGTGGCACATGCCTGCCATCACCAAAGAGACCAGCAGCATCTCTGGGGTGCTGGCTCCCAGGTGTTGCTCTCACCCCTGCTCTCAGAGGCCAATAATGGATCCAGAGGGGATTTGTGGTTTTGCCGTCGTGGCTGCTGGCTTGTTTCACTTGGCGACTAATGGGTGATCCCTGGGATTTCTTGATCATCTAAGCCAAAAAGTGGGCATATAAAGTAATGAAACACTCAGACGTGTACTGCTAGGTGAAGGTGCATCTGCTGCTTGTCTCCTCCAGCAAGACTCTCTCCTGTGACAGTTCATCAGCAAGGCAGAGCACACCTGTCAGCAGCCCTGCTCATTCCTCTTCTTTCTGTAGTAGTTCTCATCCCTCCATGTGGATCGTGGCCCCATCTTTCCCCTGGGTCCTGCTACAGTGTCATCCTTTCTCAGAAGACATCTACTTCTTCTCCAAGTCCATGATATCTTACTTAGGCAGCAGGACGAGACTCTCTGCCTTCGTCTCTGAGCTGTCACAATCTGAAGGGTCATTTACCACTATAACCAGCCACAGTCACATACTTTTTACTTTGTCCAGATTCAGCTCAGACTGCAGAAGCTGCATGCTTTGAGGTTGGCTGTAACTTTACTAGAGGTGCAGCTTTTGTGTCTGAAACATTATTTTTCCTGGCATTAATATCTTCCCTTTTGCTGTCAGAAAGTTTCTTCAGGGATCTGTGGTCAGTGTATTTACCACACCAGTCTTCTGGTTTTAAAGTTTTAGGCAGCATCCTTTTGACGTTAAATCGGTTTCTTACTTTCCCTCTAAAATCCTTTTTTTTTTTTTTCCCTCAACTGATGCTGCTGCTCCTTGAAACAGNTGTTTGGTGCAGAACCCACTCTGAAGAGGGCTATACTGTGTATTTCTGCATTACCAATACTGTTGCAACAGGAATATCAAAGAAAAATACAAGAAGGAAAAAGAGGTGTTTTGTGCAGTGTGGGGAAAGAATTCTGCTTCTTAATGTCCGTAGACATGTTAAAAATATTAAGTGACTTTCGTTGTCATTATGGGTAGAGAAGAGATCTGCTCTGCAGAACCAAATCCTTGCCTTACTCACATACTGCACAACTCCATTGATAGCCCATTTATTAAAGCCCAGCTGGTGGCAAATAGAAATGAAATCAGCTGTGACAGCTCGTTAGTGATATACACACCCTCTGTCTGGACATCAGGCTAGTCCAGCTCCCAAGGAACAAGGTCCACAGCGACTGCTCTAAGTGAAAGGTCAGGAAGTAACTGTTAATACAGCCAGTACCGTTGTGACAGCAAGGGGATCTGGGGACTTTTACACAGAAGGCTTCTACTTGATTGTCAAGTAGTGTTTGCTTTGTAGAATTGCTTTCACCTCTGTTTAGGTGCATCAAACAAACATGCTTCTTCTATGTATGGGGAATATGTTGCATTGCCTGACTCAGCCTGATACTTCCATTGCTTGATTTTAACAAATTTTATTCCTGGTTCGTCTCCTGATGCTGCATGTAGAATTGAACAAAAACCTTAACGGTTTTATTATATTTTATAAAAATCTACAGCTATGTAAGTACCATCTCTGAGTGTGTTCACCAAATCTCCCCCGTTGCTGGAAAGCCTCCCATGTTTGTACACTCAGAAACAAACAAAATTACTTACCACCCTTTCGTGTGTAGACAATGAAGGGGAAATGGCGTGAGCAGTTTGGCCCTCAATCTCTTTTTAAGTTTGCAAAGTCCATTGCAAAGTATTTTGTTCCTGGCTCTGCTGGTACAAAATCAAAGTAGCGTGATGGTCTTGAATAACTCTGGCTCCAGCTTATCATTAACTTCAAGGGATTTACTCCACACTTTAATCAGTCACCGAATACATAATCTGACCCAGGAAAAGGCACAAAGAGTAAAGCGGTGCCTGGTTTGGCCCTGAGCCAACAGTGGTGGGAGAAGTGCTTTCAAGAGATTTGATAAAAGGTATTTGAGATAATGAACGCTCCTACATAGAGACCTTATCAAATGTGGAATGAATATGGTCTATCAAACATTTGCTTTCAACTTCTGATCCCCTGTAAAGAAAAAGCTCTGGAAGCAGTGAGGGTTTGGCCCCTTACTTGCAAGGTTATGGCATTTGGAGGCACTGGGTTTTGTGTCACCCTCATGTTCTGCGTGTGGAAAATGGGATGCTGGAAATACTCCTCTGCTCAGAGAAACTCTTTGACAAGGGGAGAGAAAATTGCTCTTTTATTGTGAGGTTTGCCAAATGATCTCTGAGAAAATGTGATATCATTCATACGCACTGCCAAGCTGGAGAGACGCCGCGCATCTTGGCAGCCATCTAGAGCTAACATATAATTCCTTTGGGTTGGTATGGGCTTTATCAGAAACAGCTCCATATGCAGTATTTACATAACTGTGGTGGAGTGTGAGAATAAACACAGCTGTGGCATTGCCCTGAATATTTCAATTCAGTGGGGAATTAAGGGAACTTTATCACTGAACTGCAGATAAACATAAGTCAGTAAGCGGTGGTCAGTTTAGCCAAGGAACAAATCAAAGCTACAATGTCTGGGCTGCTTGGAAACATTTAAGTACTTTAGTGCTGGAGTTTACTAAGGTCATTGGTATTTTTTTCCTTTTCAAAAAATACAGAAATGCCATCAGTCAGCTGTTAAACAAAAAGCATCATCCAAGTGGACTAAAGAATCAAAGCAGCTAGACCGAAAGGCAGAAAATAGAAGAGTTTGTAGGGATGTGATGCTTTTACTTGTGATTGCATCAGGAACCTGTGCGTTACCAGGAAGATTGTGAGAGGTTTCTGTCAGGATCTCCACACTAAATGGCTGCAGAGGTGAGAGTTCTGGATCTTTGGGGACATCTGTAAAGCTGGCTTCTTAAAGATGGTTTAGCACACAGACCTCATAGCAAAGAGTCAGGAGCAGAGTTTGGGCACTTACGGGTTTAAACTTTCATCCTTGCTGTACAAATAAAAACAGTCCCTATGTAGCAGCTTGTACAGGAATGGCACTTGCAGATGTATTTCTCAGGTTGGACCAGTGCAGTGGATGAAAAGATTCAGTTTCAGTGCTGTCAGTGCAGCATTTATTCCCGTTTTGAATTCGCTTTGGATAAGTGTGGCATACATTGTCCAATCTTCCTGTCACTCATCTGAGGGAACGAGGCAGTCTGTCTGCAGTTGTTAGTGTGTCAAACTCCATCCTGGCAGGCAGTCCCCAGAACAGCCCCATCAGAAGTCACTGGGAGATGACATTTGAAGTATTCTTGCTCTGTGTGTGTGCATAAGTATGCTAGAACATATGCAGTGATACCACAGCGCCATGCATATTATTAGAACACATTATGAGGTCTCAAACTGAAATAGCACTTCATAGCTTTGAATCAATTAAAAAACTGTTAAGAGCTGTCTAAACGTTCATTATTTTAGGAGGCAGAACTGTTGCAGAAATAGCAAACAGCCACCCTCATGGGTGTATTTCCTCAAGGGAAATACACTTTGATGAAAGCCCAAGTAGCAAAATACTTACTTGTATCCGGTTGCTTAAAGTAAGAGTCTCAGTGTATTCTAAATTGTAGGGAAGCAGGTTGCCATTGGAAGCTCTTTCAGCTCTGGATAATTTATTTTTAAACCAAAGGTTGCTACCACTCTAACTTCAAAAGAAATGACACAAGCTTGCTATTCCTTTGCAGCTGCAAAAGCGGCAAATTCTTCTGTGTCTTTACAGTACTTGTTCAGCACTTTGTTTACAGCATGAGACACAGTGACTTTAGAAGTGGGAGTTCTCTTGTAGAAACCACAAGCTTTGTGAAGAGCATTGTTTCACAGAATCCATACTGTGCACTAACATTTTTCAAGACTGCCACAATACTGTCATGCTATTTTTTCTCTTTAAAAAGAAGTGTTACAATGAGAGGCAGAGTGCAGAAAATACTTAGTGCTATTCCTGGCTTCTTCCCTGCCTCATCTGGATGCTTTTCTGTGTGCCTTTCCTCCTGGGTGAAGTGGGGACACTGTCACTGAACTCATTTGTGAAATGCTTTGAGATCTTGTGCCAAAAAGTGCTCTGCAAGTAGTAAGCACCGTTTCACTAATTACCGCAATGTGCTTTGGAAATCCAGGTCTGTGAGTTTGTTACCGTTGCTTAGCTGTATAAAGTTCGAACTCAAGCTCGCATGGCAGTGGGAGACGGGTGTTTCTGATGAGAAGACAGAACAGGGTGTGGTGGCTGTGTCTGTTACTACAATCATAAAAGTGCTTATCTGCAAACATAATTTTCTCATTCACCAGAGCTGCATCATCTAATAAGGAATTTTCCTTCCAATACCTGCAGTTGGATCCTCAGTGCATACATGAGAGCCTTTGTATTCAGAAAGTGCTGAGTTCTGATGACTTTACTGAGGAAAGTGCACTATTGCATTGGCTCAGTGCTTTCTGGAAGATCAGCCCACTTTTTAAACTATAGAAGCAGTGATTTAAAACCCTGAACAGTTCAGTTGCTTAGTTTGGAAAATCATGACCTTTTCTATCTTTAGATCAGTGTCTACTTGGAGACCTCCCCTTCCCAAAATGGGCAAACAAGAGCCAAGCAGCCCTCATCCTCTTAGCCCCAGAGAGCTACACAGATTGAGTTGCCTTCTGTTCTGGGTTCTGCTGGGTTTTAATCAATCAATTAAAAACTCTTAATTGTTAGTTAAGCCCCAAATTGCAGGATTTTGTAATTGCATAACAAATCTTTGTATTACTATACTGTCTTGAACCTCAACCTGAATGAATTCTACTTAACTAATTATTTTTCTGATAGAGAAAGGAGTCATTGTGTGTCCCAGAGATCAGACAGCATTGCACAAGACAGAAGCTTGGGCTGAGGCTCAAAGCTGAGGTCGAGCTTGTGTGGGTAACATTCAGGGGAAGCCACTGATTGTAACGAAAAAGTGAAAATGTGATATGGAGTTGAGTGATGGGCAATAACCAGGGCTTGGTTTTATAATCACTACATGGAGATAAACCAGACCGTTATTTAGTGGGTCATTTAGCAAATGTTCAAATAAAAGTGATGCACAATGCTATAAGGAGCACACAAAGCCTCACTAATAATTAATAGCTAAAAACTTCACTGACAGTAGCACTGAAATAGCAGCAGCTGTCTCTCAGTGCATTGTTGTTGTTAGTTCAAGGTGCTGGCACAGTTCTCATAACCATGATGGACAGGATTCATTTTACTGAAACTGTGTTTGTGCTTTTGAAACCACAGTTGTGGGGTGGAAACCCACAAGATGATCTAGTAAATATGTTTTTGGAGGAAAACATCTCTCCCTACAGGAGTTTGGAAAACCTTAAAAGATGTCTGCCAGCAGTAATCAGATGGCTGCGGTTAGCACTTTCTTGCCATCAGTGTTAGCGGGATCTAAAAGCAGCACTGAAGATATTTGTTACTCCTGGGGAAGGCCAATTACACTGGGCTTCTGGTTCATGCTTAGTGGTGTCACTGCATTTTTCTTAAGAAATTTAATTAATTTAAGATTAAATTTTCTTCTTCACTTAGCTCTGTATGTATAAAATAAGCATACTGAGAAACTCTGGGTGTGCTGTGTCATACAGCTAAGGAAGGCAGCAGCTTATCTCCAGCTTCTCTGCAGTCATCTTCTTATGGTTCTTGGTAGTTGCCATGCCAGGGTGCAAAGCCACATGGGAAAACTTTCGTATTATCTTTCAAAGCAATGGATGAATGCTCCTCTTGCCTTTGTGTTTGAAACTCCTATTGATGTGCCAGATGTGGGGCTGGATCAGCACTGGCAGATCAGAAATTTACAGTAATACCAGAACAGACCTGACTTCAGTTAGGGGATCTCACTATATTTGGGTATTGTAAAGGTAAGTTCTTAGAGCTAGGTCTTGATATTAGTATCTTTCTTTTTAACTCATAGCTAGCAGTAAGTGAGGTAATAAATTTAGCCACCTAACAGTATATGAGTGAACATAATGTTTTTCCCCCCCCCATTTTTCTAGACTTATTGAAGTTCATTCACCTGATGCCAAGCACACCGTGGTTCTCAGGAGTAAGGACTCAGCTACAGCCCAGGCCTGGTTCAATGCCATCCACTCCAGTGTCAATGATCTCATCCCCAGGGTGATTGCAGAGGTCAGAGACCAGCTGGGTAAAACAGGGATTGCTGGAAGTCGAGAGATTAGGCATCTAGGCTGGCTTGCAGAAAAGGTAATGGAAACATTCTTATTTTCATTTCTAAGCTCTCTCTTTCTTGCTGTCTGAAATTCTGGGTTTTTGTTTAGCTTTTCTTGAAGATCTTTCTTTTCTTAATGTGCCAAATTTTATGTTTGTGATTTTGTTTTTAAATGTAATTGGAAAATCCCCTTTCCTGGAAGATCAAAAGTCTCATGACCAGTCTGGTTCAACTGCGGGACAAGAGTCACAAAAACTGACACCAGTCTCAAACTCCCCTGCCACTATGTGTCCTGTTCATGTATATGATGAGACCGTCTGCCTCAGTCTCCCTCGTGCTGCTGGTCTGGGAAGTAACCAGTGCCTGGGCCACCCCGCTGCTCTGCCTGGCTGCAGGAGTTAGGAATGGTCTGGAGCATGAGGGGTCCCTGCTGCACCAGGGAGCCACATCTGAGCCGATCTTCATGGCAGGCAGAGCTTGTGACTGCAGCTTTATTCCTATGTCTTGCACAGTTTGAGTCCCAAAATATTTCATGCCACAGAGGAAAGCTGGTGTTCAGTTTGAGGGTAGTTTGGGGTCTGATGACCTGTGGAATGCAGACCCATGAATGCACAGAGATGGTGTTAGTATGAGATCATCTGGCTTTAAATCAACACTTGTAAAACAAAAATTGTTTTAGGCACTGTACCAACTGGTATGTGTGGATTGGCTCCTGTGACAGCAATAGTATTGTGCCTAGATACACCTCCCATCCAGGTACTTCCTGGGTGGCCATTCAGAGCATCTCAGCCCCTCCAGCTGGGCTGCATGGAAGAAGGGTCACCATATTACATATCATCCTTTCAACCTAAGCATGCAACAAACATGCAGCAAGCTGATTGTGATCATCCTGCAAAGGATATTGTACCCATTTACCCATTAGAAATCCACTGAGATTTCTAGACAGAAATATAGGAACCACAGGCACAGCTGCCATATTTCCATCTACTGTACTTTAAAAGGGCACAGGATTTGTTTTTAGCTAAACGGGGGTCAGTCCACACTATATATAACAAGACAAAGATTACAGAACTTTGCAGACAGATTTTGTACATTTTCCCATCTCTCCAGACAAGCTTGCAACATGGAAAACAGCACAATGCTATAGCTTAGTGTTGTAGGGAGTGTGAAATCTGGGGAGAATAATCTCATCTCTTCCTTAAAACACAAAAGCCTCAGTAAGTAAATTTTCATAATATTAAGATGGGCAGCCATGGGGTGTTTAAACTTGCTTTCCCTTTCTATCCATTTCTATAAACTTATGAAAGCTGAGCGTGCAAGCCATTTCTCTTCCAAAGTCCTCTCCTCTGAAAGGGTAACCACTCTGTAGCTCACATTATGTACAACTTACACTTACTAAATTAACAGATCATTTGAAACGGACGCACGACATGCTTCTTGTTTGTGAATATCCTCTTCTTATTATAAAGTGTGTGATGAGGAGTGCTTGGTAGTGGGGTTGCAGGTAGGGAGCCAGCCACAAATGGGATGCTTGGAGAGGAGATGGACAGGGGAGCTGTGTGTCGCACGGAGGCACAAAGCAGCTGCTGTGTTCCATGTCTTTTCACTGATGGATCAGTGATGTCTCCAGTTAATTGTGAATTGATTCTTTTGGGATGAAAATTCTTTTGGCTGAAAATGTTTGTAGCAATCCATGCTGTTGTTCTAAAACTATGCAAGATTTCTGTTTTCTTAGTGCTGAAAGTAATGTTTCTTCATGCAGAGAGGGGTGTACCCTTAAGCTGTCTTCTTCATGATAGTTACTACACAATATCCCATTCACACACTTCTTTCCCCTCTTCTTTTTGCCTCATAGACTGCAGTCTTAGTTCATGTTATTAAGCATGGACCAGTTCAAGATGCTGTTGAGTTTAGTGGCAAAACTTGTGTTGCTTTTAATATGACCAGGCTGTGGTTCCTTGCACGTTCCGGATTATTTACAATGGCTGTCATCAAGAATGGGCCTTGAGAGATTTGTAACAGCCTTGTAACCAAAAGTTAACATGTTTTTTTTTAACTAAACTAACGATCCTGAGCTTTGCAATAGTAATGCAATGAGGTCAAAAGATCCCAGCTTCTTCTTATTTAGGAGACCCATTTGTAAGTACAGAAAATCACTACATATGGTAAAAAGCTATGTTACATTGCTTTTGTTTTGTTACTGAACTGTGGGCTGTAAGTCCTGGATGTAAGAACCTGCAGGATGAGAGAGGAGGGTGTAAACTGTGTATGTACTGTCTCAGATGAGGTGTTCGAGTCAGCTAGGGCTAGGTGCTGACCATGGGGCATTTCCTATGCTCCCTGTGCAAAGCCTGGTTTAGCCAGTGGGAAGAGATTAAATTCTGCAGTGATTTTTGGAAGCACACCAGGAATACCAGCTTTCTTCTCCTGGAGTGAACTCTCCTGCCGCATTCACTGCTGCTTGGTTTCTAAATGCTGGAGCTTAGAAAGCAAAACCATGAGGGAAGGGACTTTGTTATTCATAGCCACAAATATGTGCCTTGTATTCCTCCCAGTGTTACCACTAGTTTCTTTCTCTGATATTTTGTGGCATATCTTGCCATTTTTCCAGGGACTGCAGTTGGAAGAAATCTGAACTCCCGTTTGGAAAGCATCGTAGGCTATAACTTTTAAGACAGCTTTTATGGCATCGCATTATGTTACTTACATGGCATATCCTTACAGTGAATTCTCAGCAAAATGGAGTGATGCTGAGACGAATTCCTTTGGCTGTTTGGGGAAGGCAAAATGTAATCCCATAGAAATTTCACTGTAATTTGCTGTGATTACTCTCTACTTTCATTAAGCTGTTTCCTGGTTTGACTTTTTTTATATGTCTCTGCTCTAAACTTAGCTCTAAACTTCAACCTTTACGTTACTTCAAAAATAGATTCATTAGCTGAGCCTCCCTCAGGTGGGTAACATTAAAATAAATAGTAGGTTATCTAAGGTGCTAAGCAATGGGATTCTTCCACTGTCACTGAACTTCTCTGTTAAGATTGCCCTAAATCTGTGGTCTTCAGCATGAAAGCTCCATCCTGCAGATCTGCCTTTGGAGCTTCCTGGCTTTGCCCCAGGGTGTGCACGGTGTGCCCATCAGCAGGTAAAGCAAAGAGCTGTGCATTGCTTTAGGAAAGCAAACACTCAGTGTGGCTTTTTTGTAGGTAAGGAGAAAAACAGCCAGAAGCAATCATTATAGATGCTAAATTCCCTGTTTTATTAAGACACTAACCTTGTCCTATCCTTGAACTTATGAGAAATGTTTCAGAAGCCAGCCAAGGGTTAGGGAGTTGTGTTAGTCACCAGCATCCTAAAACTTTCTGCAGCTAACAGAAAGGTCAAGTGCCAGTTTATAATGAAGCACATGTGCTCTCCATTACCTTTTCTTTCTTATATTTCTCTTTAACCAGCAAGACCTGTAGGGTTAACAAGTATATAAGTGGGAGGGAACAGCTACATGTGAGTTTTAATTTTTCCAGGCCTTTTTTCTTAAGGCTACCTGTGAAGATACTTCTAGGTATCTAAGAAAAAAAAAGAAAATAAAAAAACAACCAGATAACCAACTCGAAACAAAACACCCAGTTCTGTGTCTCTCATTGTTCTTACTGTGCCGGTGACACTTTAAATGTAGACTTGGCGAAAAGAAAAAGCACTTCTGCAGCCGGAGAACATTCTGCGTTCTGAATGTTAAATGTCTCAGCAGACAATGGGTTTGCTAAAATGGTCTCAAGGCTCCTTTGAGAAGCTTGAAAATAGGGGTAGCTGCAAGTTGTTTTTTATAATGTTAGTATTGGAAGCAGCAGAAAAATTCCTCTCTTGGTTTTCCTGACGAGATCTTAACTCCAGCATTTTGCTCATGTTAACACAGCTGTGCATGCTCCAGGAAAAAAAAATTACTGCTCTCAGAAATCTAATGGGGAGATCAGAGAGGAGAAAATACCTGATACTGGAGAGGAAATAGCCACATGAGCACAGTGAATTGGAGATGTTTTTCAGCTCATGACACTATCTCTGGAATGAGAAATGTGTTAATGTATTAGAGGCCGTTCCGTCTCCTCAGACCTTAGATAGCCATATCACTGCATTAAAGCTGAAGTGTGAGACATGTCACAGCAGAGTGATCTTCTTCAGTATCGAGCTGTGCATTGCAGCATTATATTTATCTTCTTGCTTTCCCTCTAATTCTGAGCAGGGAGTGATAGCAGCAAGACTGTGGGACTTGCAAGCTGTCCAAACAAGATTTAGGCAAATGACGTGAAAGTGTATTTGAGGGTTTTTTCCCAGTATGAAATGAAAACGTTTGTGTTTTACCATTTCCTTTGCACCTACGTTCATTGGTTAGAAAAACAAGCAGACAGCAATAGAGCCGCATTGTTATTCTCATCACAGAGCTATCAGTTTTCAAAGAGAAGAGAAGCTTTAGTTTTAAAATTGTATATAATTTCTGAATTTCTAGAACAGACTTTTAACAGTGACCTTAAAACATCTTTGCATGAGAAAGCCACCAGCCTGTTATGTAGTTAAAACATTGTGACTTTATTTAACAGCATGAGTATCTGCTTTTAACCGCCTTTCTGTGACACAGTATGAAAGCGCAGCAGGTGCTCGACAACATTTAGAAATCCCTGGCATGGCCGCGTCCCTGGCTGCAGTGCCCTTGATGTGGATACGTGGCCGCATGTACAACTCTGAGTTGGGCTGCTGCAGTCCCCCTAGCAATCCCAGCCCTTCCGTTGCAGTGGTGGCAGTTCCCATCTGGCCCTGTAGTGAGGTAGATCAGATGCTTATGCTGGCAGAAAACTCATTATTACTTTGGGGGGCAAATGCAAATTCCAGTGCCAGAGTAGTGAATTCCAGTGCCAGAGTAGTGAAAGCACGTGGCAGAGGTACAGAGACTGGGCGATGGGGCTGCATCTTTGGGTGGTGCTGGCTGGCTCATGAGACTGCACAAGATGAACCAACACCTTGTTCAGGAGTAAAATCTGTCTTGTGCTGAGCCTCAGCTCTTCTTTCTCACTTGGGAAAGTACCTGCTTGTGTTTAGTCTGAAACTGCAGTAAACTTTGGGTTGCACTGTGTCTTAACCCCTCTTGCAAATGAGTATATAGTTTAACCAGGTAAATAACCTGCTAGTAACATTTATGTTTGCTGAGAAGACTATTATTCCAATGCTTGTTTGTTTTGCAAGAAAATTGCATTCATGTAGTGTGGTCTACTTTGCAATTTCTAGTCTCTACAGCATTGTTTTTCTTCTTTCAGTCTCTGTTTTCTTTAGTAATTATCCATGCATCCCATCTATATATACATCTATCTCCATATATCTATACATCTCCTTATATCTATATACCCGTCTATAATGCATGGGAAGAAGAACAAGGCAGTTTGGTCCTGCCATTCTCTTTTGACTGGCTAGAGAAAGACCTGATTTGTCATATTGATAACATACAGCTGGTAATATTCTTAACATTGATCTGATCTTCTGTAGATTACGTGTACCTCAAACTGGAAAATCTTCTATGTGTCCTAAATTAGATATTGTATTTTTAAATCTTGGACACTTATTGTGGAGCCCTTACAAATGAAGGGTCTTGCTTTTGCCCTGTATCAGTCAACCTTCTAGCTTGTTAATGCCGGAACTTATTTGTTTGCTATGTGAAACACCACAACAGAGCACTTAATTACATTAACAGTCTTCGTTATCTGGCATAACGATCAGCCTGTCCTAAGGAAAGACGTAAACCTGAAGTAGCATGAAGAGTAATTTCCTCTCCTATATTCAGCAGGGTTCCTCCGTAGGCCAATTCATCACCAGAACGCAGCTGTAGCTGCATTCAATACATGGATATATTAAGAAAAATTCTGGCTAAAAGTAGCCGTTTCATTCACCGTGCTGTTAGGACTTCGCCAGTCTTTGTCTCTAAAGTGCAATTCCTTCGCATGCCAATGAGAGCTGAGCTGAGCAAATGATAAATCTAAGTCAGGCAGAAGTGCTCAGTACAAGGGTATTGGGAAGAATAAGAGTAAAGATAGGACTGATAAGTTGTGAAAAATCATAGCATTAGGGTAGTAAATGAAAGATATGAGAGTGAAAGATCTGAGCTTGAAAGTTAGTCTGTACTTCGTCAGTACAGCTTGGTTTTTGTAGGGCAGAGAAAAAAACAAATCCTGTGATCTGATAATTAGGGAGCACAGTTATACAGTGGGTGAATACTATTGTGCCTGTGTTAGCCTTCAGATGTGAAATAATTCTCACAGAATTTGAGCTGAAATGTAAAATGGGACCCCGCACGTCCCTTCGCCCTTTCCACAAGAGTTGCACTGGCTCTGGCTGGTTTCCAGCAGAAGTAATTGCACTGTGCCTGCTGCCCCTTCGAAGTTTTGGTCTGACTGTCTCAACAGTGATCATTCTGATTTTTTTAATGAGATATTGCTATCGCTATTCACATGAACCCCAGCAATTATGAGAAAGTTTCTTTCTAATGACATTCTGCTCTGAAACTGTATTTAACTTCTCCCTTCCTACATCAGGAGAGTGGTGAGCTCCGAGGTGTAACGCTCACTCCAGCAAGGGCTGGAGGGAACTCGGGGCAGGAGGAACCTCTGCAGCTGTCTGCTGACAAACCCAGGGCAGGAGGAGAGGATGCCCTTAGGAAACGGGACAGGTTCACAGCCTCTCGGGCTATAGGCGCTGTTTCTTTGATTCCCCCTCATGGCAGGAGCACCTCCCAGCATGATTTTGAGCACAGGCTGCTTTGCATGGCCCAACCAGCCACATAGGAGCTTAATTGATGATCCTTATGGGGCCCCTCCAACTCAGGATATTCTATGATTCTATGTAACGCAAACCTGAACTGCTATGGAGTGGGCTGGGCTAGATTTTGCAACACAGAGGACTTTATTCCTAGATTTTGCTAGATTTTTAGGATATTGGGCTCTCCATCTTTTGCCTTGGCAGTTGCAGTTAGATCTATCTGTGAGGATCCACCTCCCCTCACACAGCTCACCTTAGGGGCTGCACAGCCTTGCAAGCCTATGTTTGAATGTGTATGCATTCAAGTTCAGCTGGAAAAAGAGCAGGAGAGATGCAGGTATGATGTGAAGGAAGGCTTTGATCTTCTTCCTCCAGAAGCAGGTGAAAGGCCTCCTTTCTTCTCTCAGCCTCTGTAAGTAAATATTGCAAGAAAGACAGTGAGAGAATTGGAGACAGTGATGCTCCTTGGTTCTCAGATGTGATGTAAATGCAACAAATAAACCGCATTGGGTAAGGAAGCAGAGACATCTCCTGGATACATTTCCAGCCTTGCCAACAGTGGGTGCCTTTCCAATGATTTTAACCACTTAGATGCCTACGTGACTGCTCCCCTCCAGCCCCACTGGATTCCTGCCCCCTTCCTTCTGTGGGTACGTGTATTCAGGGACTAAGCTAGAGGAAGCTGGCATTAAATAGGACCAAAGAGACCAAAGAGACCTGATGTCTGTGTTGATTTTCCATCGGGACAGCTGATGCCTTTGGCGCAAGTAGGGAGCCAGCAATGGCAGGGCAGAGAAGGGGAGTCCTTGCACTTGCACAGCTCTGGGATATGGGGTGGGAGAAAGTGTTTTGTCTGCTTATTGACTGCATTTAAGAAGTTTGAAAGAAAGGGAATTATCTGTCTTAGAAAATCCCAGATTTTCCATGGAAACTCTGAGGCCTATGGTTTGAAAGTTAATACCTTGATGTTTTTTCAGCTCCTATTGCTCTGGTTGTTTGTCTGGGTGCTGTTGTACTGGGGCAGGTGGGCACAGCACTGCAGCCATCTCCTGCAGCGCTGGAGGGAACAGATTTTTCTGGGGACCAACCATGAAAGGCCAGGAGCAGAGCTGTGGCACTATGGAAAGCACACAGCATCAGCTGTCTAATGTTGGATGCCTGTTGAGCTGCATTCTTTATCTTCAAAGTTACCTTATTCTCTTGTGCTGCTTCTGTCTCCTGAAGTTAAAAATCACCTTCAGGGAAATGGAGAGGTCCTTTAGGGGCACTTTGACCTTCAGGCTCTGCCCAATATGAATTCTTCTCACCCCAGTCATTAGCTTTCTTTCTAGCACAACAGTACTCCCATTTTAGGCTTTTAGATTAATGACATGAATAAATAAATTAGAAAGCAGCAGAACAGGCCATAAAAAAACCTATTCCTTTTGCCCTGCAGCCCCAAAAAACCCTCAGTTAATCCTGAGAAAACTGACAAATGCAGAGCTGTTCCTAGGGAAAATGCCCTGATTTGGAGGAAAACGTTTGGTACTTCCATTGTGTCTTCGTGTAGTGTTTCCCCATCCTGCTGTCCTATTGAGCTTCTAGCCAGAGGTGTGTTGTCTCTAGCCACAAGTGCTCTTAAGGCAGACTAGCTAGTTAATGTTTGCGGGATGTTGCAGACCAGCAGAGCAGCATTGCTGGTAAAGGCAGAAGCAATATGCCTTGTATCCTGTTTTGCCAAACAACTGCTAACAGAGAAAAATAAACAGATTTTCTAAAAATACCTTGAGAAGAAGCTGTGTTCTCTGTTGGAGAGAGGGACTGACCTTTAGAAGAATAGGAGAGTTAAATGAAAAATAGTGGTGAGGGAAAAGTTACATGCATTTTAATTTTCAATGTGGCAAGACATTTACTCAATGCAGGCTCTGCAAATCCAGTCCAATTTTAATCCTCAACCTCTGCTTGTGTAATAGGCTCCTGAGGCTTTTAACACCAGCCTTTTACCTTATTATCATACCCTGTATAAATAAAATTATACCCATAATACCGTGACAGCCCTTACAAAAATGTGCCATTAGACAATTATATTGCAACACAGCAACTCTGGAGACTGCAAAGAAGTATTTCTCTTACAGCCTAATTGTTGTATCAATAGCATTTCAACACTCTTGGTTACTGAGGAAGAAAAGAGTATGATGATACCATATGTAAAACAGCATATTTTGAAGTATTGATTTCAAAGTCTGGCTGTGACAAGAGTGCTTGAATTATGAGTAAAATCCTCATAAGAACTGTACTTGAAATAAATCCATGGTTGAAAAGGTTTCATCTGTCACTCCTCTCCCACTCTTATACTAGCGTCTGTTTTATTCTAGTTATTTTAAGACAGGAAATGTTTTGACACAGGAGTTTTAACCGAAAAAAATAATAGTGCTGTTAAAAAAAAAAAAAAATCCTTTCATTCTCTTCCCCCAGATACTTCAATTCTGAAGATTTATTTCCATCTGCAGAATTATCCTCTCTGTTTAACCCCACAGTAATTGATAGTGCACATCAAGATAATTAGTCTAACTCATCTCCTAAACACCAAGCCCCACTGTTGCCTTTAAGCTCCATATTGTCATTACTGTAACATAAGTAAAAGCTTTAGCTAAGGACTGAAAGAACAAAACAAAACAAAACAAATTGATAGCGCGGGAGCCTCCTTGCCCTCTCCACAGGGCTTCCTCTTCTCATTTTTAACGAGACCCATATTAGTTGTCATTTGTACCTTCCCTGATGAATAGTTTGAAAGAAAAGCTTTCTCTGTGCACAGCAAAATTTGTGCCAAGTTGCTGACCTTTGCTTTTGCTAAGACCTCATTTGAGTCTCAGTCCCAAGCCCAAACATATTGTTGGATCAATCATGTTGATTTTTGGCTCTGATAGTAATGCACAGCTAATGAGTTGTGCGGTGTACATATTAACCTCAGACCTGACAGCACTAATGCCAAGCATGTAGCAAAACCGTGCAGGGCTTCAGAAAAGACGTACAGCGCGGGCATCTTAATAGAGGCAGACAATTAAAAACAGTAGAGGGGTATCACAGGTTCACTGCTTGTGGGATGTAGGATTTAATCAAAGCAGGAAAAACAAACCATCTTCTGTCTGTTGGAAAAAAAAAAATCTAAACATCATAAAGGTGCTTTATGAACTGTGAAATAGAGAAGAAAGCCTGAATGTTTAAGCAGCGAGATAATGATTGTACTAGGAAAAGGGAATCTACTTTGGGGAACCGCCACAGAATAACACTGGATTTAACCTTGTCAGAGATTACTGTGTAATGATTATCACAGCATTTCAAGGAATTTGAAAGCAATACAGTAAGTCTTTGGTTAGTAACTGCATGATACCTTATTTAGCAATACTTCAGCAAAGTTATTCTGTCCTCACAAGTAAAAGTTCCTAAGACAACATGCTGAATTCCCAGAAACAGCCAGCATCACTGATGTTGAAAGCAGCTGTTTCTAATCACTTACAAAAGTAACAGTTCCCTCAAAGGACCAGATTTTGATCTCTTTTTACAGTTGTAAATCTAGGGAGAGACAATACATTGCTCGTCAACACCATGGAGGGATGAACAAAAATCCCAACATGCACAACATCCTTCTCTTGGCTCTTTTTGTCACTTTGAGGATTAGAAAAAGAAGGAAGAGTTGCACAACAGATACATAATAAAGCACCTTTTTCATTTTTGATGTAAGCCCTAAACAACCAGCTGCAGGGCACAAAGAAACAGAGACAGACATGATTTCCAGAGGTCACACACAGTTTTATGAACCCTTCTTTATGCAATGATAACTGATCAATAGGGCTTGAAACAGAAAATCAAGTGAAGTCAAATGGAATAATGTGGAGATGCAATCTTTGACGTTCATATTAGACTTCGGATGAAGTCCTGGAGAGGGTGAGCATGAGGGAAGTGGCCTCAGACCCACATGAGGCATTGGGAATGTACCATACGTGTAGAGAAGTTGGATGCTGTTGTAACACCTCTGACCTCATGGCAGAACCTGTTGGAATGACATCACATTTTTTTTTGTGGTGCTAGCACAGTGCACAGAAGTAAGGTGATTTTTTCAGAGATGTTTTACACAAATCTGAGAAATAACACAGAATAGGAGCCATGGAAAAGTCCACAGTCTGTTTTAGAGTTTCTCTTGCTGAAGTGTTACACACATTTCTGCTGTAACAATGATGTTATGTATTTTCCTCTTCTAAACCAACTGTGCTATCAGTTTTATTAATGCACAGCTTAGTCTTATTTCAGTATAGACAGACAGCAGCAGTAGAGTCACGGTTATAACAAGCAATAGAAATTAAACTTGCAGGAGGTAGGTATGAGAAAGAGTCAGAAGAAGTTGGTGAAAAATGGTAGTGCTTAGGTGGCAGCTGTTAATGACTGAGCCATCTCGTCAGCAGCTGAAATAATAGGGTGGTGTAACTCCAGCAGCTTCAGCAAAGCTCCAGCTTCTTACCAGCTCCAATTCAAGACTGTTGAGGATCGTCTCAGAGATCTGGATAAATACCTTGATTTTTTTTTTAAATTATTTTTTTTTAAGTACAGTGTTTTCCCCCTCCTTTGGAAGGCTCTGTCTACTTGTGCAGTGTGCCTGTTTAATAAATTTGGGGTGCAAGAAGGCAAAGAAGCTGCTTCTTTGTGCATCAGAAGGAAGGCATGTGTGTGTTCAGAGCTGCTGCTCCCAGTGCAGTGATGTTGCTGTTGAAGGATGGGCTTAGCAGAGGTTTGCTGAGATGTTATTTGGATTCCCTGAAGCTCAGGTTCTCGTGTAGTAACAGTAGCCCCAGTGGAAGGAAACACCTGGGTTTTAATCACTAGACACTAACGACTGTCAGCCACTGTGAGGATTCCTGAAGCTCTGTGTGAACACATGGTGTTTTTGTTGGGGCTTTTTTTATTTATACATTCTGCTGAGCAGATGCTGCTGTGCAAACATTTATTTACTGATCTTGTACTGAAAATAGTTGCAGACATCAGCCAGAGTGGACTGCCAATACATTATATGGATATAGCTGCTTTTGTGTGTTTTAAGGTAGAAATGTCAGTGATGTTTATGGAAACGGCTCTAAAAAGTTCACTTTGAGGAGAGGCCTGCTATGGAAATAGAAGTTTACTCATTTGTTTATGGAATGAAAAGATATAAATCAATGTGAGAAGAAGTGTTTTGTGGTGTTCTGTCTGGCCTCATCTCCTGTCATCCCATGTGCAGGGCATTCAGGAAGGAAATACGTAAAAATCTTAAGTTTAAATGCACACATATGTTCATTCCTCTTGAAGGAGGTTCTATTGTTTCTGTGTCCCTTGAATCCCAGAATCACAGGGTTAAGAATCCATTAACATACTCCCGCCTAAAGTTTCAAAATAGAAGTTTTAATTTGCAGGCCCAAAACTGCACGCAGATGTTAGCAAGGCCAAGGGAACTGCTAGAGCTGGCAGAAGCTGTTGGTAGCAGAGGTACTGCAAAGAGGAGCAGCATGGAGAGGGGTCACACAGCTGCGCTTGGTGGTCTGGGAACCTCTTAGGTGACATTTTGTCTTCAGGCTTCCTACTTTTGTGTTTTGTTGGTTACTGAGGACGAGCTGCTAAACTGTTGAGTTCTCACTTTGTTGTTGCAAGAGGCTGAAATAAAAAAGGTAGCAGCACTGATCTTGGTGGAGATGGCTGTGTTTAGTAAGCACATTAATGTGAGAGAGCCTAGGGCCTAGCCAAAAGTTGAAAGCCATCATGTGAGACTGCAGCATAGAAAGTACTGTGAGGAGCAGAGCCTGCTCCAAACTCAAACTGTCCGAGCAGGTAGGAAATCTGGAACCACCATCAGACATTGTGTTTCTGCTGTGGTTTTCACAAAATGGATGAGTGTAGAGGCTGAATGCAGATTGGGAAGAGTGGGACAGCGTTAGGAAGAGAGTATGGGCAGTTGTGAGGTGAAGCTGAGCTAACGGGATCCTGCGGGGCGGCCCCTGTGCTTCTAAAGGAGCAGCAATGGATGCCCTGCAGAGTCCATGGGGCACAGGCGGCTGTACCAAGTGTTCAGTGGTCTGGGAGGTGTTGAAAATCCCCTGTTGGAAAGGATGTGACCAGCCTTCTCTGAACCCTTTATAACCTTTGAAGAGTGATTCTTTGCAGCTGCAGTGAGTCCTCAAAGAGAGGAATTCTAGCTTCTCTGTGTTCTTTCTCTTCAGATTGGACACAAGGGGCTGTTTGCGCTCATCAAAGGTCATGTACATCATCAGTTTCCATTAACTTGGATACTGTCAAGTAAAACTTCAGTCTCAACCCACTTCAAATAATTTTAAACAGCTGCTTGGATAGCGTCAAGCACAAGCAGAAGGAATGGGTTGTGGTTGTAGGATCTCATCCAAGCAAATGAACAATTCTGAAAAATAGTTACGAGGAGCCAACCACTAACTCATAGCTGTTAGGCACCTGTAGCCCTGTATGGACCTGCAGAGGGATTCGGTGTTAAGTTTTGGCAGCAGAAGCTTTGCAGGCTGCTCTGCTGAAAAAGTGAAATATAAGAATACCAGTCTCAGAGGTAACATAGATCACAGACTGCTTCTGTGCAGGGGAAGCAAATAGCCACCACGGTGGCATGTGTCATCCCCAGAGGTTATCTGCTTGGTGCCCAACATTCAGCAGCATGTGCAGGTAACAGCAAAGGGAGTTTATGCCTGATCTCCTCTTTTCCTTCCCCTTCTATCAGTCTGCAGTTCTCCCCTAAAGTTCCCCATCACTGGTTTCCCCTTCTGATTTTGTCTGGGTTGTCTGAGGAGGCATGTTGTCTGGGAATGTTTCGAATAAACTGTGTTTTTAGAGAGGTGCTGGTTATATGCATGAAAATCTGGTAGTAGCTAGCCTGATTTCCATCTGGCATAATTAAGGAGTAAATCCATTGACGTCAGTAGAACTGAACAGATATAAATATAATTGAAGTCAGGTCCTATATTTTTAAGGTTAAGCCTAGAAAAAGCTGCAACTTACTCTCCCCCCTCACTCTCTTTTCTCTTTCAAGCCCTGCCACAAATATGAATGTCTTAATTGGGACTTAGTCTATTTCTGCCCAGTTTAATGAAAGATCTGTCAGTAAAGAATTTTTACGAGATGAAAAGGTGAAGCCCTTCTGACCCCCCTACCTATCTTTAGAAAATATCGTTGGCTGCTGTTTCTGAAAAATCTCAGCAGCAGTTGTTCTTTTTTCCACTGGTCAGTTATGTCAAGCAGCATATCTGTAGCTATGTTTAGTTCTGAACACAAACATGAGGCAGAAATGAAAGCTTTTTGGCAAGCGAAGAGCATGATTTTCAGCTCATTCTCACAGAATGGTGTTAATTAATAGATTGTTTTCTGACAAATAGTTAATTGTGCCTGACTGTTTTTCATATGGCTAAGGAAATAAGCCAATGAGGGCATAGCTGTTAAAAATCCAGAAATTTTGGTATGAAACCACTGGTATGATATCCAATCCAATTTGCTGAACTTATAAGAAGTGTTATGTGAATATTAGCATATGACAATGTCACTGGAGTACGTAGTTTCCAATTTTATTTTGCTTACTTCTATACTGATGTTATTCAACTGAGGGTTTTTTTTTTTGTATCAATATGTGTAAGAAGATGTTTAGACCGGTACAAACTAAAAAAAAGACCTCAATTAGAAGGTAAACATTTATGTTCATAGTAGGGGTAAAGATGGAATAAATAATTCTACAAAATTTCTCAGTAACTTCAGTGCAAGTACATTTCTAGCACTGAGGGTAGAATCGGGGTAGTGACTTTGATACTATTCATACCTGTTCGTCCTCTTGGGCTTCTCACTTTGTTGTAGCTGCAGAAGTGATGCTAGATCTATGCTGTTTGTGTTACCCTCAGCCAGTTCTTACTGTAAATGGCTGGCACTTGCCAGCTGGGGTGACTTACTAGCCTGCAGCAGGAAAGATTCATCCTACTGATGAAAGATTCATCCTACCGATGATGATGAAATCAGTAGGATCATGAGATTGTGCATCTCTTGTGCCAAAAAGCATTTTTCTTCAGGTATGTGATGTGTTTGTAAAGAGATATAAAAGTCTAATGCAGTTAGTAGGAAGTTCCTTTTTTTTTTAATTAATTTATATATTTCAGGAATCATTCTTAAATCCTTAGTTCCACATCTTAGCCGCAGGGAGATAACCTGTAGCATGCTATCTTTTTATACTAGCTTCAGAAATTAACTTTATTCTTCCGAAGTATTTCTTCTAGAGAAATGTTTAGTTCTCAATAGAATTGTTCTATGAGTAATTACATGCTAAGGTTTTAGCAAAAATATGAATCACTGAGAACTGAAAGCAGATAAAGAGCGTTAGCTTTCAAAATTGCATAGCTTATAGCATGTAATTTGCTGATATTTGTAGGATTTGGGTCTGTAGATTGATGGCCCTAATTGTCTATCTTTTAATAATCTCAATGAAATAACATGGCACAGCACTAAATCCATTCGTCCTGTGTGGCTAATTTAAAGCTCAGCATAGATAACTGCCGAGTGGAAGGTTCTGTATGTTTGTCTTGCTCGTATGTCTCTGTTGAATATTCATAGTCCCTGTTAACACATGCCCTTCAATATTTGCTGCATTTTGTCATAGATAGTAGATTAATTAAACAAGTTGTTGCCATAAACCTCTGGGATGTGGTCTTGTCAGATCTTGTAATATAAGCAGTATCAGGTCTGCGAAAGTGATGCCTCTGATCGAAAAAAAATGAAGAAGATGCTGCTGGTGCTCCCAGTATCCCTTTGGGAAGTGGCGAGCCTCAGTCCCCAGCCAGCTCCCAGGGCATCTTGCTGGAGGGCTCACCATCTGAACGGGAATTGGCTGCTCACATCCTGACCATAGCTCTAAGCCTCCTGGCTTGGATCGTTTTACCTTAGGGATATGTCTTCTGCTACCATCATTTGGAACAGAGAGATTTTATGAAAGCTGAGCTCTCGTTTTTATTGTAGGTTCCTGGCCACAGTGAAAAGCTTGAAACTATGGAATGTCAGCAAAACAAAAAGGCTTGATGGATCAGCAAAATTTAAAAATGTGTTTTAAATACCAAGCAAACCTCAGACTGATTTTGAAGCCACACTTAGTATCCTCATGAGAGCTGTCCTCATGAGAGCTTTGGCTGACTACAGTCAGTAATGCTGGTTTCTCATTAAAGCCGTGTTGTCATTTATTTTTGCAGCACTTAGGGATGTGCATGCACGTCTTCATGTACCAGATACGCAATGATGACAGCTATCGAGTCGATCACAGGGTTCAGTGACAAACTGCACTTACACTCTAGATGCAAACTTTCTCTCCTGCATTCTTCCCACCTAGGCATTTCCTCTGTGACCACCATGCTCCTGAAATTACTGTAGGAGGGTTAGGGTAATGACTATATTAAAATTAAGACTGTTCATTTCCTACCTTTACTGGCAGTCTGGGATCCACCAATACCGAGATCCAGCATGCAGACCTACCAGGTCGTCTCCAGCTCTCCATACTGGCTGCCAAGGTGTGGCAAACTGGAAGGCTGCTCGGTGGGCAGAGGTCTCTTGGAGCTCAGCTGGGATTCTGGGGGAAAAAAATCATACTGCCTATCAGAAGCTTTTGACCTTTAATAAATAGATTCCAGTGAAAATTAGGTTTATTAAGGTTTTTTTTTTTTTTTTTTTTTTTTTTTTTCTCTGCTAGCAAGAAAGCAGATGTATTCCATGAGGCTCTTAAATAGTTTGTGGAGTCTGTGATTGTGCTGGCCCAAATACAGATTTTCTGGTTTTATCAATTTAATAAAAAAGGATAGGAACTCAAATAGTTGAATGGCTTTGAAAATGACAGCCAGGTAATTCATGGAAAATACAAACTTTGTGTTCATAGAACTTTACTTAGGCATCTAAATTGGTAACTTTAGATTGCAAATTATAACTAAGTTTCACAAACTTTTTCAGAAACTTATGGCCTCTCAGCATTGTTTCAAAACAAGCTAAATTATTAAGGATTCTATTTATTCTTTTTCTTTTAAAGTAAAACTTCCAATCAAAATTCCAGTTGATGAAGCACAGCATATAGACTTTGTCTGTTATTTGAAGATAATACATTTTTTTGTGCCAGGCATGTAGTGAATTCACTCATGTGCTTGAGGTCAATACTTGCAATGCAGTCCGTCAGTGTTACTGAATATTGATCAATGACACAGTAGGCTGAAATGACACAGTATTCTGGACTGTCCTTGAGACAACATAATAACAGTGACAAAGAAACATTTTGTTCTCTCTGTATTGCGGCCCTACCATTTTTTGTTCCAGCACTTGTGATTTATAATGACCCTTGAGTGAAGTAGTTAAATCTGTCAGTCTTGAAAAGGTACCAGTCATGAAAGGCCATCACTTCTGAGACAACATGATACAGAAAGGCATAAAACATCTTCTGGGACAGATTTCAGTCACTGTAGTTTCAATGTAGACATTGATGATTACCTGTCCTTCACCGAACAGACACTGTAGTCATTTCAAATGACATTTTACATGTTTGAGCCATCATTACAAATCGCAAGCTGCTTTTGAAGCAAAACTCCGCCTCCGACATTCACATCTGACTCAGTGCTGTTGACAAGTGTTCTTGAGTTGATCATTAGAAATCCATGCACATCTATAGAATTGAAAGGTAAAATGTATGTATCTTTTGAGATAATGGGTATTATTACAGCTTTATCCTAATGTAGCACGCACTTCGTCAGCTGAAGGCAGACTCAATTGCAAATTAACGATCTTTAGAGACAGTGACTTGAAATTGTGGTGTCTTTAAATTGATTTTACTCCTGTAAAGTTACCATTGTAGCCCGCTGATGAGGATGAACTGCCTCATAAAACACTGCAACTCAGCTTGAACAGAAAGATCTGCCAAAGTAAAACTCCAGGGAATAGCGACCTGTG
The DNA here is from genome assembly GCA_013399715.1 of Alectura lathami. Taxonomy (NCBI): domain Eukaryota; kingdom Metazoa; phylum Chordata; class Aves; order Galliformes; family Megapodiidae; genus Alectura; species Alectura lathami. The sequence goes on from VXAV01000985.1 coordinate 114,120, forward strand.
TAGCCTAGCAGAGAATACTGGTTGCTGGTGGTATCCTGGGCTATACCTAGAGGAAACCGCTTTTCTCTGCCACAGAATAACAGTATCCACTCTTGGACAGTTACACAGGAGGTGTGGCAGAGCCTCCAAGCCTCCCTCTCTTTTTACTTGCTTCTGATTGAAAACCATTCACAAGTATGATCCCTTTCTCCTGGAGCTGACCCTGATATGCTATGGTCCCTTCCTTGTGTCTCCTAGGGCAAATCTGGCATACTGGAGGAAGAGGACCGCTCCATTTTAAAGGGAAGTAGTTTTTTTTTCCCCAGTAGTAGGATTATTGTGCTGTAAGGTCCAGTCATTACTGTGCAGATAACGCAGCTGCTCATATGTCCTAGACTTGAGCTGTCTTAGAGGTACAGTCCATCCCACATATTAATTGGTTACTTTTATTTAAATATTTATGAAGCTACAGGCAGCCATCACCAACCTTTCAATGATATTTTCATGCCAGGTGTTTCAGGACACAAGTTTACAGGCACCCTCAGCTGCAGTATGAAGTGTCCAGACATCCCAGATTGAGCCAGGCATACTCAAAATGTATGAACACACAACAGGTGCAAAGTTGTCCACTAATAGCATTTTCACTTTTATCCTGAATGTGTGGTGTGAGCCTGCTGGATGAGAGAGGTTGCTGGGTGAAACCCAGGTGCTGGCTGGCCAGTGCGGTAAGTACATGCTATTGCCTGCACTTTTGCACAGGTTTTTGCTTTAATATAGCAGCTTTATGCTCACCTCCACTCATCAGACTTTCCATTCACTTGTTCAATCAGTATAACTGATTAGAAAAGCCCAGGGTTAATGGTGTTTTCATCCCTTTTTCTTCCTTCCCCTATGTCTCTTTTATAAACAGTACTTAAAATATGACGCTCTTCCAGCACAGATTTGTTCCCTGTCAAACGGGCTTTGAAGGTCAGTTGAACTATAGCTACCCTGTCCTCTATCTCTTGATCAACCTTAGTTTCCAGTGCCAGCTGGGTCTGTTCTGACCTTCCCACCTGTCTGGCTTGCCATTTATCTCCATACTTACGTATTACCGGTTGGGCAAGTCTTCCTGCCACAGCCCTTGGGTGATGGAATGTCCTCTTCCCTTCCCTACTCTCCCCAGCCAATTTCTGAGGAGCAATAAAATAGGGAAGATTAGTAAAGTGCAGATTTTTCTTCAGAAGTCATTTAGCTCAACACCGTCTTTTCAGGACTGGACCTTTGTTGTTTGCAAAGCCTTTCTATCGTATCCCTAGTAAATTACCACTACTGAATTTCAAACAGCCATCTCCTGGTCTGAAGAGGTTGCTATAGAAGAAAACATGTTTTATTCTGAAAACATAACACTTTTCAAAATGCATCAGGGTTTCCTTCATTTGAGATGAAAAGCAATCAGTATCTTGAACAAATGGTGGTGCGTTTACCTTCTCTGTGCTGTCTGCCTGTTGCCCTTCCCTGGGTGTGTTCTTGACATTATCTCACTGCAAAAGAGTTCTTAATGGATCTTCAAATCTCAGCTTCTAGGATTCTATGATACAATCCAGAGCTGTTTGGAAATCATATTAGTCTAGAGAGCTGGATCATCTGCTTGTATCTGTCATTGTGTTGTCATAGTTGACTGTGTTAGTTTTCAATAAAGCTGGCTTGTGTCTTGTCATTTTAAAGGATACCTAGAAGGAGTTCAAACTTGAACAGACCTGTCTCAGGAACAGGTGTCCTATTCGTCCTCATCAGTGCCTGGAGCTGTAGCTGTAGGGAGTACCCCAGGCTGCACTGGGGGCAGCACAAGGGTTCAGCGTGGTCCCTGTGGTCCCCATGTGGTTCTGCCTGCTTGCACAGCACAAGGGCCAAATGGGTGCATCACTCAGTCACTGCCCAGTGCTGAAAGGATGCAGTGTTGTACCCTGTGGGGGATTTTTTTGTGTATGCAGACTATAATCCAAAACTGATAAAAGAGCAAGCTGCCTTTGAGCTGTCACTGAGGTCACGGGGAGAGAATGAAAACAGACACATTTTCGTTTGCCTTTTTTTTTCTTTTTTAGCCTTTTTTTTTTTTTTTTAACAATATGCATATTTTTTCCTGTTTAAAACTACAAAGTTTAGCAGGAAAACACGTTATTTGTGTGTGTGGTGTGGGAGGTGTTGATATCTCCTGCCTGTGGCTGTCACTAACACCCACACTTGCATTGAAAATTGCTTCCCATCAAATGAGCATGCAGAATTATGCTGCAAGCATATGCTGGTGTTTGCATGATATATTTCTGCATTGCTGCTCTTTGTCTTGGAAGAATACTTTTCAGACTCAGCTGTTATTTTCAAGAACTGACAAGTAGGTTTCTGTAAATGAATAAAATTTATTCTTAACATGGACGTAGTCTTTCATCAAAAGACAATGAGAAGTCAAGAAATACATAGCAGAACGTATCCAGGCCTGTGTCAGAGTTGACTTTTGGCATCATGAGGAGGTTTTATGTGAAGAGAGGGGAAAACAGCAAGAAAAAGTTTCAGAAGATTCTTACTGGATTGCTCCTCCTGTACACTGTGTGAAGGGGTATTGCACCTTCTGGACGTGGTGGATGCAGGTGAGGGAAAAGGGGATTAAACCACTTACTATAAGCGTGAATTTGCTACCTTGTGATTCTCTGAACGGCCACATTTTGAATACCTGCTGCACTGGAGACTGCTGGCAATATATAATTTGTGTACTAAACAGGGAATGTAATTGAAATGTCCCTTTAGAGTTAATGAAAATACAACACAGCTTTCCAGAACAGACCAGGGCCTCTAATTTAATTATCTGTGAGCCTCATAGATTAAAAATATTCTTTCATCCGTTCCTGACAGTCTGAAGCAGATGAATAGCTGAAATTTAAAGAAAACCTTTACGAGAAGAAGACCTGGTAGAAGAAAGTGCAAAGGGTCAAACCGTTTCTGAAAGGACGTATCTCCAGGGAGTTGCCTGTTGGAAACGCAGAGCATTTACACTGGCTGTGCACTGGAATCCTGTGCCAGAAGGAGACATGAATGCAGCTCTTCTCCCTTATGATCCCAGACTCAGCCATGATGTTGTTGTACACAAATATTTTCAGCCTCTAGAAAGGCAAAATAGGAAGATGCATATAGGAAAAAGTGGGGTTTCCACTTCGCAGAAGGAGTATTCGTGGAGCAAAGAAGTCTGGGTTTGTGAGTAGCAGAATGGAAGCTTCACTGTACTTGTTTTTTTTTTTTGTTAGAATATGTTCTTCCTTTTCAGGTTTGTACTTGAATACTTTGATCTAGGGGTACAGTGTGTATAAGAAAAGAAAAAAACAATCTTGCCTCTAGTATAAACACCTACAGCTTCATTGACTTGAAGTGGAATTTGATACACAGTGTCTTCAACTGAGCTGAGCTGACCTGACCATGGAAAGGAGGCACCCACAAGACCAGCAAAAAATATGCTGAAGCATTCCATTGTGGTGGGAGGCTTGAAGAGTACTGATTTTTCTTTCCTCTAGTCTATCAGGATTGGATCTAGCATTCTGACTATGAAAAAGGTTTGAGTTGGCAATGCAGATAAGTGTACTTTGTATCATATGTGTGCAAGTGGGAACTGGGGTGAAGAAACTACTACAGGATGCCAGCCCTAACCATCATCTGAAGGATGCCTCTAAAATGTGTCTGAAATGGTACATAAATATGCTCTTAGAGAAGTATTTTATACTACCTTTGTGAGTCACATTTTAAATCCTTTACAATCTGGACAAATCCTTCACTTAGCTGCCAATAATCAGCAGGCATTTTCCTGTTGTTTTGTAATTTAAGATTTTACTCATGCATCGTATGACCCTGTTGCTTGATCTGGATTAATTTTCCACGCTGATTTGTTCTGAATGTGCCCTGTAGGCTAATGCTGTATTTGCAGATTCTGTTCTTCCTTAGTAAAATTTGCTGTTACCATCTGCAGGACAAAATGTTCTCTATGACACCTTACAGAAGTGCCGACTGCCTGCTGAACAGCATGCCATCAGCTGTTAAAGCCTGATCCAAACCCCACTGAAATCAGTGAACAGTAATGCAATTCAAGGTGTTTAGGGAAAAGCAATATCTTTTATTAGATCAGCTGTTAACAGTTGGGAGAAACAGACACGCTTTCAGGCACACAAATCCTTCGTCAGGTTTGAAATAGCAGCAGTATTGCTTACACCAGCATTCCTTATGAGTGAGACAGCTATAGTCCCGGCAAGGTTTATAAAAATGTGACTAAACATGTGTGTCTTTAACTCCTCAAGACGGAGCAACTTCTTCTCCACAGTCACTATGCCACTGGAAGGACAGAGGCCAAGCTGTGGGCTCCACGGTGGGCTTTGCTGTGCAGGTTGTGTCCGCAGCATCCACTCATTTCTCAGCTAGAAATTCTGGCTCCTGATGTTTATGTCTGTCCAGCAAGTAGATGTGTGAACTGCTGGCAGAGTGAGTTTTATTCCCTTTCTTGTGGTTGGTTTACTGGGAGCAGCGTTTCCCAATGTTTCTGGAGTCACAGTTGGTTTACTGGCCACCCAATAACAAAGCTAATAATAATAATAATAATGTAATAAAGTGATTGAAAATACTGCACAGGTGGAATAGTTCTGTGGGAAAACCGTTAGCAGCTTCCCATTGTCTTTGGATTGTTTGTGGGCATGGAATGGGAAAGAAAGGAAAGGAAAGGAAAGGAAAGGAAAGGAAAGGAAAGGAAAGGAAAGGAAAGGAAAGGAAAGGAAAGGAAAGCAAAGCAAAGAAAAGAAAAGGAAAGGA
>VXAV01000985.1:118941-153329 GCA_013399715.1 Alectura lathami
GAAAGGAAAGGAAAGGAAAGGAAAGGGAAAAGTAACAGCCCAGTACCCACAAATTATGTGTCTGAAGATCCTACTGTTTCATACTGTAATAGACTTCATATTAATCTTCCATTTTCATTTCTTGAAATCTTAAAAAGTATGTACTAAAATCATTCTATTTAAGGAACACAGTCAGGTGTTCAAAAATAAAATGTTAACATTAACTGTAAGATTTACTTCTGTATTTCCATGCTAGGATCTAGGGTTAATTAACTGTAGTTATTAACTGTAGTTAGTAACAGCAGTGTTAAGTAGCTAAAGATGCTTTTTGCTTACGTGATATTTCTGTTGTACACGAGCTGTGAGAACCTTGTATTTTACATTCTTGCCACAGTGTATTAATAGGTGCAATAATTATGCAGCTGCTCTGTTCAGGCCCATTTGAAAATGAAAGGTTGCATTTCAAGAAACTCAGCATAAGAAAATTGTAAATAAGCATTAATGATTCTCAAGAAATTAGAAGGATGAACATTTACGAGTTTAGGTTGATTAACACAGAGACATGAACAACCTGTGAGAAAGTAACGCTGCAAAACAGAAACATGATTGTTGGGAATGCTTAATTTGGAAAGAAAAATATGTTTTAGAGAAGATGTAGGCCAAGTATCTTTGGCTTAAGCTTAAGATCTGCTTTGGGTGTTGGTGTTCTTTTGTGAAGCTTTACTACAACCGACTTGAAATCCCTTAAAAATTCAGAAATGTGTTGGACTCTGTCTTCATGTGAAATATGAGTGTTTCAAATGTGCTTCTCCGTCTGAATCCGTCATTTAAAGCACATTGTGCTTATGGATCTGAATCACCATTCCTGATGTGCCATTCCCAGCCTGGCCAACCTTCGATTTATCCCTTTTATGTGTTTCTCTACACAGCGATGTGCCCAGTGACACACATCCATGCCAAGTAAGTTGGCATGAAGCATAAAACACATGTAGACAGCTGCTTCTCTTTCCAGGACAAGGCTTTAATGGAGGAGTCATGTAGACTAAACAGATTCTCTGGTGAATCTGAGGATTTGTTAATTAACTTTAATACTCAGGCAGGGTGTTCGGCTTCTAAGTTGTGGCTCTGAGGTTGTTTCTGTGTGACATGGTGTCTTTTCCTGTATGTGAACCAAAAGAAAAATGATGAATTGGTCTGTGAAAGCCAAGACCCTTTCATATTGCCATCTATTTGAAGACACCTAAATGCTGCCAGAGTAGGCTAAGTAAAAACCAGGATCCATACTTAATCCCTGTAACTGCAATTGCATAACCGTGTGGACAACCACATGCCTAAACTGCAGAATGGAATTCCACATCTGGATTTTGCAGATCGTGAAGGGCTTTGATGTCCCAGTTGTTAGACATCTTCTACAGATGGGTCTGAAATGTTGATAGAGATCATCTCTAAGTCAACACTTAGATCAACCACACGTTTAGGATGGATATCTTTATAAAATGGCACTTGTAAAACTGTTAGGAATGAAAATCATGAAAATGTGAACTGCAGAGGAAAGAAGCAAACCTGTTTGCTCCCAAAGCAGTATTTTTTACTGCCTGATATTCTTTAATAGTAATGATGTTGCAAACAACAGCAGCAGTGTCCAGCGCTCAGGTTAATGTGACAGCTACGCATGAATGGTGCTCATTATAAATATACATTTAAGGTCCTTCTATGCATGCCACAGATAAACAACAGCCAGCTCTGTCTCAGTGTTCTTTCACCACTGTGTTTATGGAGTAGCCTGTGGTGAGTGAAAGCTGCAATGAGGTTTGGAAATGGTAGTGCTAGTGAGAGCAGCAGATTTCATTGAGTTTCACTCAATTTCTACTGCATCTGGCTGCAAGTTCATCTTGGAGATTTCAAAAATCCGAAGAAGAAAAACTTTTATTCTTGTGTTGCACAAGATGTTCATGTTGTCAGGCTTTGCACCATGATATCTTCTCCTCTTGGTTCAAAGAAATTTTCCTCCTTTTCAGGTGCCAGGAGACAACGAGAAGCACTGGAAGCCAGCGTTAGTAGTCCTGACAGAGAAAGACCTCTTAATATATGAGAGCATGCCGCGGATGAAGGAAGCTTGGTTCAGCCCTCTGCATACCTACCCCCTCCTAGCCACCAGGTACCTGTGTTTTTTTACTACATCGACTTCAAGAGCATTGGGAATGGCTGAGTCAGCTGAGATCAGATATGGCTGGTGTACATCTATAGATCACATTTGAAATGCCACGGTTTGAGAACCAGATCTTCTTAAACGGGCTAATGTGCTCAGCTTAACTGTTCCTCCTCACTTTTCTTCCACGTCAAGTTCTGGCCAAAGCTTGTTGCCAGAATCAGAGCAGGAAGATTACAACAAATGCAGTAGTTTGGCCCAGAACAAGGAGTGCTGAAAAAATTGAGAGTTTGATCTTCTGAGATTTCTATCTCAGCATGGAGACCTGAGGACTCAGCAGAAGCATCCACATTTCCTGCTACTTCCCCATGCTGACAAATGGGAAAGGCTGATGTGGAAGTACTGTCCCTGTGCATTGGGGCTTCTGGGGTCTCGCACATATGATGGAGACACAATTTCAATATGGCTTGTGTTCTTGCTCTGGGAAGTGAAATCATGGCTTTTTAAACGTGAAATGGTGAACTTGGAGGACACATTCTTGAATCTAGGCTGGAAATAACAGCCTGCATTACTTTGAAGGTATCTATCAACACTAATTCAGAAAGAGCTTTCCCATGGTTGTCATTAGACAGTGAAAACTATCTGTGCTTCTTGATGTGAATGTCAATCACATTTCTCTGCCACTGTGGTCAAAGGGCTTGAGAAAGAGCTGCTGCTTCACTGTTTTGGCCTTGCTTCAGGGCTCTGTTATACTACTTTCAATGAGTTCTCTTTCAGAAGGACTGGTAGCACATGGCTAAAAGCAGTAGGTCTCTTACTGCACTCTCATTAGTTAATTTTTGTTCTCTGTCTCTTCATTCTCTCACCAAATGAGCTGAAACTTTGCTACTAATTCATTATATTACAGAAAAACATTACACTTGGTAAGTTACAGTAATGCTTGTTTTGTCCCGGTCTACCTACCCATAATGGTGCTTTCAAGCCTTTGGGAAGCCGGGTTCTGATTTATTCTCTGTTACCTTAAAATGAGGTGGGAGTCACATGCTTTGCAGTTTGCAGCCTGCTGTGCCTGGTGGCGGTGAAGGCTGGCAGTTCCAGCGAAGTTTGTCAATTGACATTGAAAACTAGGTAAGGTGTCAAAGCAGGAGATGATGTGTGGGTGTGTCTCTGGACTTTGATGTGATGATGTATGGTGCCTGGTGTTGTGTTACCACATGGTAAATTGTGCCTCTGTGTGAGTGTGCCAATGCCACCAGTGTTTTATTGCTCATGCTGTAGCAACATCCTGCCTTATCCACGTGTGTTTCACCCAGCAGGGAGGAGTTCTGGATAGCATCAGTGTGAGGTGGAAGGAGCTGACTTAGAGCTTGTAACCAGGGATATTTCTGCATGCCCCTCTGCTCTTTGCTCAAGCTGCTGGAGAATCATCACTGGGATCACGAATCTTGCACAAGGGCAACAAACATTGGGAATTCTCAGGGAGCAGAGCCTCCAAGGTGCATGATCACTTCCTGCTGTGGGCTGCACAGAGGACAGGGTTTTTCAGCTGAACCTGTTTCTTTACGGGTTCCCCATCCTGTTTTATAGAATGTCAGTTATCTGACCACATTCTTTCTGCCCCAAAACAAGCTTTGCTGCCTTTTGTGGGAAATCCCCAGCAGAAAGTAATGCAGCTCCTCCCCACTGCTTCAGGGTGTCATCTGCCAGATGACCTCAGTCCTATTAATTAACGTGGCCAGAGATCCTGTCTGTGGTAAGCACAGCTCAGGGACACTGAGGTTGCTGTGTCCTGACACCCATCCCCTCCTGTTGGCTGGACCCTAGCTGCTGCTCGTAACAGCCTGAGTACATCCTTTAGCTTGTCTCAGATGTGAGACAATCCCTAATCTCTAAATTTTAGCTTTCAGTAAGAGGCAATTCAACAGTCACTTTGCTGTGGTGGATCATCCTCCTGCCAGGAGCAGGGTATTCCTGGCCTTCAGGAAATGGGAGCTGCAACTCCGTGGCCCCCTGCCCTCCACACCCCTGTGGGGCTGCACAGGGCTCATGATAATCCTTCAGCATTTCCCTTTAATGAGCCCTGCACATGTACACCTGTCTTACAGCTTTGTCACACTGCTTGGAAACACCCATGTCTTGCTTAGCCAGTTCCTTCTCTTTATCAGCCCCAGATTAGCCAGCCAGTTCACCCTTCCCCTTCCTGCCCACACATCTTCATGTGCAAAGACATGGGATGTTGTTCAGAAAGGACAAGCACAAAGTTCTGTGCTGGGGAATAATCAGCTGCTCTGGTTTTGGATGGAGCATGACTGACAAAGCAGTCGCTCTGCCTGGGCAGTGTGGCAAAATTGCTTAAATCTGCGATGTTATGTTGCTGAGAGGGCAAAATGGAGACAGTCATGCTGGGTTATAACAGAAGTGTCACTTGTTGAACAGGTGTAGCCATCTAACCTCAGCACAGAGCACAAGTGATGCACCGCGTTCATGTGGGACCCTGTATGTCCAAAAGGCTGCCAGTTAATTACGGAAAGTCTGGAAGAAACCAATGCAAATGGAGGACCTAGAAAACAGAGTCGTGGAGTGGTTTGGGTTGGAAGGGACATGTAAGGATCATCTAATCCAATGCCCCTGACGTGGGACGTCTGTGGAGCAGGTTGCCCAAAGCCCAATTAAGCCTGACCTTGAGCACTTCCAGGGGTGGAGCACCAAAGTTTCTCTGTGCAACCTGTTTCAGTGCCTTACCACCCTCATAGTGAAGAATTTATTAATTGTGTCTAATCTACATCTACCCTTTTCCAGTTTAAAGCCATTCCCCCTTGTTCTGTCACTGCAGACCTTAGTAAAAAGTCTTCATATTTTTTCCTAAGTATTTTTCAAGTATTGAAACGCCGCAGTGAGGTCTCCCCAGAGCCTTCTCCTTTCCAGGCTGAACAAGCCCAGCTCCACATCCTTCTTGTTTTGGGGGTCCCAGATTTAGGGTCTACTTAGGAAACCTTTGTTGCTTAATCTAGAGAAGTCCATGAAGAACATGCCAGTCGTTGTCAAGTATGCACAGATGAGGCACAAAGGGGCCAAACCAAGCTGGGTCCATGGTGGGTACAACAGGATGTAGTTGGCTGCATTTGAAGCAAGGGAGGTTCAGGGGAGGTTCTGTGAAAACTTGGTGTGCAGGTGAGGCACTGGATTAGATCCTCTAGGTAAAGTGCATGATCCTCGTCACTGTGGGCTTATAAGGATGGGACAGTGCCAGGAGTGTGTCAGCACAGCTGGCCCAGTTCTGGGAAGGGGGATGCACCAGGCGGCCTCCTAAGAATTGCTCCAGCCCACTGTCCATGGTGTTTTGTTATTATCACTATGATTTAACGAACAGGTAAACAGACAACAGATATACCAAACTTGACATCTAGATTTGAGCCACAATCCGATGGATGCATGTGAATACTCGAATCCCCAAGGTCTGCAAGAATTGACAGATTCCCTAAGTCATTACACCTACTGTGGGGATGCTTTTGATTAAAACCCTCCAGGATTCTGACTTCATGTTCTGTCACAACGAGCAATTACACCAATGAAAAAAACCATGGTTTGCTGTTGGTATTGATGGCTGTGTTCATAGTCAGTGATTACCCTCCTTGTGACACATTTTTTCATCCCCTCTGTGCATTGATCAGTGCAACTGAGAACTTTTCACCTGGAAAGTTTGCAGACCACATGTTGTAATCTTGGCTGCTCCCATCTTTCAGATTTTTATGAGTCCTTGGGAAAACATTTTTGCTTAGCTAATGCATATTTTAAAAGCTGCTGAAACTGGAAAACTTCATTGCCAGATACTGCACGGAGTCATGCTTAATCTACCCAAGACATAATGAGCAGAGAAAATTGGGAAATGGTAGAAGGATTACAGTCTTCTTACAGTATTTTAACAGCAGACTTTCAACATGCCCTTTCTGTTTGTTGATAAGTTTGCCTTCAACCTATGGATGCTATTAAGATCTAAAAATATTTTCTAGGCAGTCTTTCCCTTTGTGTGGAATATAAGTAATAGCTCAAATAAAACTGAGATCAGGAGATTTAAGTTGTTCCTTTGACTCTCTGCACTAGGAGGCACAGCAGCTGGCTGGTAGCCCTGACTCCAAGGACCTTTTTGTCATAATCTGTTTCAATGTTTCCTTATGCCTGAAGCAGGAAAAACAGTGCCTAGGTACAGCATGGGAATGGGGCTTAAGCCATTGTATCTTAGATGTTTGCAATCAAATTGATGTATCTATTATAGTAGACATGGAAAAAAAAAAAAAAAAAGCAGCACATTGCACTCTGATTAAAGATCGGGTATCTCCAAGTAGCTTTTGTACAAAGCTGAGTTCTGTAACCAGAAAGTATTAAAGCAGTTTGATACTGGATGCCAGTATGAATTGCAAACATTTGGTGATTATGAGCATGGAGTGTTTTGCGCTAGCTACCTAGGTAAATCCAAATTTTACATAAATACCCCCTCGTTACAAACGGTCACCGGTTTCTGTTGTATGACTTTCTAAACATACAACAGACCAACAACAGGAAGAATCGTCTAAAGCCCCGTCAGCTCTCCTGCAGCAGTGCTGCAAGGTAGTGGCAAGGGTGGGACGCTGAGAAGGGAGTTTATAGAATCAAAGAATCATTTGAGTTGGAAGGGACCTTTAAAGGTCAAAGGTCAAGGTTTGAGCACAGTCTGTGTGAGTGGGCAGATGGGGAGCATGGGGTCCTGAGCACCGCGCAAGGTGGGTGAGCAGCGTGCTCGCTGTGCAGGAGCTGCGCAAGGTCTGTGCCCGGCGTCCTGGGTGGTTGTGGCTGCCTCCAGGGCAGAGCTCAGATGGATGAGGGCATGTGCACAGCTTTGCAAAGAGGGCAGCTGCCCCAGAGCGGGTTTCAAATACTGTGTTGAGGGTTAAGGAGTGATTTCAACATAAGAAAGGTCAGGTTATAGTGGCTTTCTGCTGGGCAGAGCTGCATGACTGTTGATGCACTTGTATCACGGCCTCGTCTGAGATATTGAATGTCAGTGCTGGTTTCACTGTCCTTTTTGAAGAGGCCGCTGGATTTCGCTGCGTTGCAGCAAATGCTTGAAACTCTCATAGCCCTGCACTAAGAAGCAGTCCCGGTGAGTCTCACCCAGCACCCGCCCTTCGCGCTGTACTGAACGCATCTCACTGTCGCACACCTGCAAAGAAGAACGCCAAAAAGGTCCCCAAAGCCCAGACAGAACAGGGAGAAATTAGAGAACATTAGCAGCGTCTTCCTGGCTCCCCAGGGCACGCAGAGAGCTGCGTTTTGCTGCGCGCTGTACGAGCAGCCCTCACCGTGACCGACCTCCTCCTGCCCTCTCGTGGCTCCGTACTGCGGGCGGGAGCACTCGGGAACACCTCGGGCACCTGCACACAGACGAGTGCATCAGTGTTGGTGGCTGATGCATAAATCCCCTGCTAATTTGTCTAGTTTGGGTTTGGGTGCATGATTTTCCAGAGCATGACCTGGAGTTTTATGATAGAAAAGGATTTTTAAATAGTGAGACTGAGTTTTTAATAGTGAAGGGATAACAGGAGTGAGACTGAGTTTTTAATAGTGAAGGGATAATAGGAGTGAGAAGGCAAGAAAAAGAAAAAAAGTATGTTGGAAGTATCCAGCATACTTTGATTTGTGAAACACATCTCCCTTCTGTGCATACACTGAAAAACCAGAACTTCCAGCACAATGGATAATGCATGAAGACATGGGAGGTTTGGTTTTTTTGAAAGAGAATAAAACCTTTGAACAATCTCTCACATTTTCAGTATCACAAGTATTAGGGAATAATAATTTCTAGCACAGCTCTTGTACTCTGTGTAAGGGAGCTCTATCTTTAACAACAAACTCTGCACCTTGCCTCCTGGCCCTGCTCGTAATGGGAGATGGAGGAGAATGCTCAGAAATCACAGAAAGTGACACTGGCGGAGAAGCAAACCTAGCAAACCTTATAGCAGGCTCTGAAAGAGGGGGGTGTGCTTGTTTGACGCAATACGTATCCCATGTGTCAGCATGGACTGCCAGGGAATTTGGGAAAAAATCAAATGCCTTATGGTTAGTGTTTAATAACTGAAAAGATGAAGTTCTTCTTCTTTGCCTTTCTTTTTTCCCTATTAAAAAATGTACTTTATGACCTTCCAGGTGCAAAACAATAGTTTGAGAGCAAACTAGCATTCAGTAGAAAATTTGTAAAATGTTCTGTGCTTCAGCATGTGTTCTGCTGCCATGCTACATCTGTATTTTACAGACCCTTACAAGTGTACTGTTTGCCCACAGAAAAGAAAAGCAAGAGGGAAAACAGATTTGCAGAAGAATTTCCCTGGTTCCATTTTGTGGCCCTCTCTGAGGGTCAGTGCCCCGTGCTCACGGTGTGACAAGCTCCTCTGTGTTGTTCTTCTCAGCTGAATCAGTTCCACGTCCTGGGGTGGGTTCTGTATTCACTGTCCCATGCTTCTGCAGGAAGAAACAAGGACAGTCCTTGGTAGGAATGAAATATCATGAGATGTTGATTTTCTCACCCAGAAATATTTCCTGCAATTAGCATTGGCTGAGATGGACAAACCGTTCCAAGTCACTGCTTATGCCAGGCAGAGAAATTTTAGTTGCAGCAAAACGCGAGAGAAGTTCAGCATTACAAATAGCGGCAGCATTTTGTGTTTTACAGGTACCTTCTGGGAAAGGTATACACAAGGCAGCACTTGGCATCTGCATACTTTACAGAACTTCACACTTTATGGGAATTGTTACTTGATCCAACAGCATTTATTGCAGTTTGTCTGCAGATGTTTAAGCTTTATGGTAAATGCAGCTTGACAGTGAAAGGTGGAGGCAGCCACCTTGGCTGAGCGAGCGTTTCCATCTGTCGACCAAACCCCCCCACCACAACCAGTAGGTGACTTCTCTCAGTTCCACATACAAAGGGGTGTTTTGTACAATTTGTGAGGAGCTCTTGCCCCTCTGGGTTATCCCAGTCATCATCTGCTTGTCTGGCTGCCTTGGTACCCGCTGCCTTGGGCCTTCACTCTCTGAGCGTCACTGACTGTCACTTCAGGTTTAACTGCACAGATGTGAGTTCTCACATCCCAACCACATGCATTTAGGGCCATACAAAGCAGTTTTACTCAGGGAGGGATTTTGGCACAGCGCCCTGCAGTGACGGTGCTGTGGCCTCTGTGGAGGTGGCTCAGTGCTTATAACAGTCTGTGTATATTCACTAACGTATGTTCCATTCCAATTTCAGGTTGGTGCATTCTGGCCCAGGAAAAGGCTCGCCACAGTCTGGGGTGGATTTGTCTTTTGCAACCCGCACTGGTACAAGGCAAGGGATCGAAACGCATCTGTTCAGGACGGAGACGAGCAGAGACCTCTCACTGTGGACAAGAAGCATAGTGCAGGGCTGTCACAATTCCGCGGAGCTCATCACAGAAATCACAACATGTGAGTAACACGTGCAGCTTTGCTTCTTCACACGTCTTACTCTGTTTCCCAGCCAGCCCTTGCTGTTGTGGTACCTTTGGTCAGTATCACAAAACCAGGACAGAGTCGCTATTTTCTAACGTTTCACCTTGTTTTCCTCACGTCGTTTCAGACACAAGTCTGTAGTCAGCCAAGTTGGGCTGTGTCATGGAGAGGCAAATGTCAGAGGTTTGTCTAGAAATCCACAGAAAAGAGAACTTTTCTGAGTACCAGGAGACTCCTGAGAGCCTGGCAGGAGATTTTCCTGCAAAGAGAAGAGGCAGAGAAGGACAGGCACATTCACAGAATCATAGAATGGTTTGGGTTGGAAGGGACCTTAAAGATCACCTAGTTCCAACCCCCCCGCCATGGGCAGGGACGCCTCCCACTAGAGCAGGTTGCTCAGAGCCCCATCCAGCCTGGCCTTGAACACTGCCAGGGAGGGGGCACCACAAGCCTAAACTGATCATTTATTCACCTAGCTCTGCACACTTGAAAAGAGTAAAAAAAACACAAACCAACCCAAGAGCCCCACTGTGATCAGTAGCAGCATGTGTCACGTCTCTGCACTTCTCTCCTTGCAAAATTAACTGGAATAAAAGTAATCAGCTGCAGATACCCTGGAGTAATGCCCCATTTGGCCAGGTTAGCCTGAGATGGCGCTGGGGCTTTGAGGCTGCACCTTTCTCCTGAGTGCCGTAAGCGTTTGGGAGGGCAGTTAAGGTTGGACATCACCTCTTCTCCGTGCCTGAACACACAAGGCCAAGAGACAAAGTGCTGATCTGCTCCATAGCAAAGAACCAAGCAGGAGTTGCGACAACCACCGGGCGAGTATGTCCATCTCCTTGAGCCCAGTGACACTGGTGCCTTTCTTTCCAAAAAAAGGAAGAAGGCATCAGCCCTTTCTTTTACGAAGGTGCTCGTAACCCAGTGCCGAATTCCTTTTTGGCAAAGTAATATTTACATCTGTGGATGAACTTAGAGCTGTGGTGCTTTCCATTTCTCCTGGTGTGCAATGACACCATCCAGAGACTTTTTTTTTTAAATTTGAATCATGATCTGTTTCAGAACTGAGGGGAAGGTGCGGTCTTTCTGCTGCAGCTGATATTATATACAATTACCTGGGCCCTTTTCAATTACTGCGACACTAATGAGGACTCCAGAGTATCTTCGTCTTTGTTAGAATTCTTCAGGGATGCCCTTCCCACCTTCTAATTTTGCCATGCATTGTGCGACACCTTCGTTGATTTGGGCTCTGTCACACATAACAAGAAGGGCAGCAGTGACTTTGGTGAGGTTTGGAAGGAGGAAGTGCCAGCCTGAGTTATCTTAAACTTCGCCAGGCTGCTTTGGGCCAGCACTCAGAGGGAGAATGGAGCAAAGGAGAACTGCCATCGGTGCTGTAACTACCCAGCAGAATTTTAATCCGTGTGTATGGACCATAGCTAACAGAACTTGCTTGGCCCTTGCACAGCAGAGTGGCCTCAGTTGATTGTCCAAATCTGCAGGTTTATCATCAGAGCATGATTGACACAGTTCTAGGAAAGGTTGGTTTCCACAAGGTGTTGTTGATATCAAATGTAAAATGCAAGCCAAATGGAAGTTGTTGCCTGTAAGAATGTCACTGTCTGGATTTTGTTTCCCGATGTAGCTTGCACATACAAAAGCCAGGAGTGCCGTTTGACCATCCATTACGAACATGGATTCTCTCTTACAACTGAACCACAAGATGGTGCCTTCTCTAAGACAATTGCACAATACCCCTACGAAAAACTGAAAATGTCCTCAGATGATGGGATAAGGATGCTTTATTTAGACTTTGGAGGCAAAGATGGAGAAATTGTAAGTACGGCATTTAGCAGAGGGAGGCACGTTACGATCTCTTTGGTGGCCCCTAAGGCTGTCGGGGGTGGAAAAGCACTGAGCAGGCCGGTACGGTTCCGGTACTGATATGTAGGTGCCATGTTTTCCAGTGCATGAAGATCTGGCTTTAGAAAGAGATAATCTGAAAATAGAGAGAAAAAGGTAAAATCATGCAAGAAGAGATGAAAGATTTCTTATATTAAGAAAAAAAAATCTCTCTACAGCCAGATGTTAGAATGTTTGTATGTATCCATTTCACTTTTTAAGTGATTGTGGGTAGAAGAACTTAAGAATGAGATGTTATTAATAATTTCAGCATGCATATATCTACTTTAATATGACAACAACCTATGTTTTAGACTCTTCTGAACATCTTGTTGCTGAAAAAATTGGGGACTACAGAAGTGTGGTGCAAAACGTCTGCTTAATCCTTACAGCCTTATAGTTAGCCGTCACAGTACCTAAAACTACGGTGTTTATTCCTACGAAGGGTTTAGATGCCATAGATTATGCATGCAAACATTGTCTTTCCTGACAATTTTTTTAGCAGTTCCTGAGCATATTGGCTGCTTAATTCTTTGTGTCACCTTCGATAACATACATTCTGTAAACTGCTTATTGCCAGGCTGTTAGCTTACTTCAGGAAGGAATTTGTTATTAGCTCTCAATAAAGCTGATACCTGGCTGGTGGAATGACAAATTTAAATTGTTTTGATGTGAACCTAGTGTTCAACCTGCTGTCCACCGTGACAAATCTGTCATCCTGTCATGCTTAGCAAGCACCTGATGAGGTGATCTGAACTGTTATCATTGAAAAAAAAATCTCAGTTTAGTCTCACTGACAGCTGTGTGAAGAGAGGAGCAACCATGCAGAATCAGCTCAGGGTACAGTGTTCTGGCTTTAGCAGTGACCAAGAGCAGATATATAGGGAAAAGTGTAAGGACAGGGTACTGGACACAGCAGTCACACCACCATCCCTGGTGAGAAACAGAGTCTGAAAAGATGGAGGGGCTGAAACTCTTGGAGAAGGTCTTACGGCATCTGAATCCGTTTTATGCTGCTCACCCAGGTGGATGTGAGCCCAGGGGCATAAGGATCTCATCTGCTCTCAAGATGCTTCTTACTTACTTACTGACCTAAATATTTGCAGCTGTGTGCAAAATAAAAACAGCGTGTTGTAACGAAGGGTTGTTATTAACAGAAGTCTGTTGAAAATACCAGGCAGCAGTTGATCGAGTAAACTCTCCATAAGTGACTAGTTGTTTGGTCTCTCGTCTAATCTAATTATTCCCATCTTGATTTCTTCCTGTAATTTCAGCAACTGGACCTTCATTCCTGTCCAAAACCAATTGTGTTCATCATCCATTCCTTCCTGTCGGCTAAGATTACAAGACTTGGTTTGGTGGCGTAAATGGGATGCATACATCTGTTTCTCTGAAGAAAAACGGAGCGGCCATGCTAACCTGAAGTACAGTCAACATTAGCAACCTGTCACAGCTAGCAGCCTACACCAGACTGGGGTTCAGCACCAGTCCTTGGTCATTTCTGGCAACCTTTCAAGGCCAAATTTTGAGTTTGATCAGCTGAAGAGGTGGCATGACAAGGATGACAATGGATTTCATTGTAAATAGTGGGATTATAAAATCCCTTATCAGACAGTACAAGAGTGTAGTACAATATGTGTAAATGTTTGAGAACCATAAATCGTGCCTATTTCAATGTTCATGCTTATATAGAATAAGTAAAGGGCTAAGCAGAAAAGAGTGGGCATTGGTTGTGATGCAAGCTCAAGGTTGGCTGAGTAGAAGTTCTTCAGACAAGATTGTCCCAACACCTAGAAGTCAAGTATTGTTTCTCTTCTAACCTGTGCACCGCTGACAGATTTTCTTGTGGGGAGCCATCAGAACCTGTTGCTTGAATACCCAGCAGAGCATGCAGATACACGATGTGAGTGGGATGCTCCAAAGCAGTACAGAGGCGGTCAGTGGCCAGCTGCGCGGTCCCCACTGAGGGGCACTTTCACGTTAAGTGCAGGAGACATCTTGTGTGCATTCCCAGTGATGGATCTGATGCAGCACGAGCCGTGAGGGTGCGAGTGAGACGTGGGTGGGAGCGTCCTTTGTTAGTGAACACACGGGGTGCGCTCTCAGAGTGGCTTTCCAGAGTGGCTCCAGCGACTCGGAGCTTCAGCTGGCCGGGTTCGCAGGCTCAGATGAGAGGCAGCCAGAGCCATTTTGATGTGTGACCTGAGCTCCCGTCAGCTTCCACGTCAGAGCTTTCCGACAGAAAGTCAGGCTGAGTCGTGCTAAGAGCTTCCTGTCCTCCTACCCCAACTTTCCCCCCGAGCTCTCCCGAGGCTGGCTGTATTGTCTTGATTTTACAAATTTGTGCAAGGAGGAAGATTTTTTTTGTTGCTTTCTTGATTAGATCAGAAAAGTTATTCAAGTAGCTCCACACCTTTGAGGAGATGCACAGGGGGCAGGAAAGCCTTAGCACAGAACTGTCCTAGGAGAGTGACTTGGAGCTTAGACTTCTTTCCTGCTGCTAAACCAGCTACATAAAGGAACTAGTGAAGAAAGAGTTTATCTTTTTTAGCCTAAGTTAATTATTACATGCGTTGGGTTGCAAGTCCAGATTTATTCCATACTGGTAAAATTTAAGGTCACCTCTGTACTCATAAGTTACTCTTTCTTGTTTTGCATCACAACTTACTGTTCTAAGTCTAACCATCGATGACCAAGTTTCAGCCTTGTTCACGGTTACCTTGGGGCAGCAAGGCAGGAAAGCTGCTCTTCATTGTGGGATGAGGTGTGCAGCTTGCACCTGGAGCTACTAAATTGGCTTCACGTGGTTGGGTGGGAGTAGAAACTGAGCAGGGATTGCATTTGCATTGCTTAAATTGTAAATGGATCTGCTTCCTGTTGGGTTGGTTTTTGTTTGCTTTTAGAGTTTTGTCCTAAATTCACACTTTGAAGGACAGGAACTGTATAGGAAGTAATAAATCAGACAAAATTTGCTCGTCATACTCAGCAATTGTTTTATTCTTCAGAAAGCCAGTAAGTTTCAATGTCATGTCACTTGGCTGGCAAAGAAGAAAATTAAAAACACTTTGGTTCCAAGTCGCTTTTGAGCTAAGTCTTGAGTGTTAAAAGTCGTACTGCTTATTCACAGTGTAGGAATTAGCACGTGGTAGTTTCCACAGGTATCTTAATCATCAAAACTAATTTAAAAATTAAGATGATGGGCTGAATTTGCAAATACTGACAACAGTTGCTTCAGAACAACAGCTAAATTGACATCTGGAACAGCAGCCCTGCTCCCAGTGCCTCTCTCCAGTGAAAAGTCTGGCAGGTGATTTACCCATCTGTGAACTCTGTTTTTACTCTCATGGTACGTGCACTAAAAGATTAATGCCTTGTGTAAAGTCACGAGCCAGGAGCTATGGTGCAGAACTTATCAATAATTTCCAAATGCACATTTCTCGCTTTGCAGCCACTGCCATTCCAGTCTCTCTCTGCAGCAGTGATTTGGGTCTCCTTTGGCTTGGCAGCTTCTAGGAGAACGTCTTCTGAGAAGCTGCGAGCAGTCGGTACGCTGGGGACTGGGGCTTTGGATATGAACTCGGATCAGGTTGTCAAGGAAATCACTGTGTGAAGGTTTTAAAAAGTGATTCAGGACACTGCAAAATATTTTATTGCTGTTCCAAAGCATAACTTAAAAATTTGGACCCAGGCTATAAAAGTTCCAGAGGTTTAAGAGAGACTTGCGTTCTGTGGCGTACATTAAGTACATACGTAAACTGTACTGCACTATTTCCTTCTTCCTTTAACATTTACAAATCACTGGAATGTTATACTCGATATGTACGTGCGTTGTAAATATTACAAATTCCTGTATTAGTACCAACAGGTAAATGACACAATATGTAATCTAGGGTGCTCAGTACTATATGAAGTATAAGTGAATAACTAAACAGTTTGCAAAGAAAGTTCATATTATATATATTTATAGAAAAAAAAATAATGATAATTACAAGATACTATTTCTTCATTTTCAGATTTTGGACTGATTCATATTTGGGTGGGATAGATAAATGAAATATGGACTTACTCCACATTTATAAGAGTATAGTGAATATTTATATTTTAGAGGAAAAGAATATATTTAATAAAGTCATTTATTGGATTTTTTGTGAGGTGGGCTTGCTTTGTACCCAAACGAGCAGTTCAGGAGGCTGTCCTTTGGTTTGGGGCTGGGGCAGATGTGTTCTAAACCTCAGTCATTCTGTAATTCAGTAACTTGAAAGAACTGTTCGTCATATTGGCAGAATGACTTTTAAAAATAATGTTGAAAAGTATTAATGCACTGGCAGTGGCGTGTTGGTGCTTCCTGTGAAGTGAGCTCATCAGTGCTATGGCAGTCTGAAGGCAGACAAACAGCATTTTTTTGGCTGCTGGCATTCACTGAGATGCCAAAGGGGTGCTCTGGGCAAGGCTGTTCGGCCTCACCTGCTGAAGTCACCCTGCCTTCTCTGTTGCGTGTACCTAACCGGGCACTTAGAGCAGTCAGACAAACTCCTGCTCAAGCTTCTGCATTCAAGGAGTGAGCCCAACACGTGCCTCGCTTAGTTCTTAAGCATGGTTGTGGAATAAAAGGACACTTTCCTTCCCCTTTACTTTAATTCTTAACCTAGTGGCCCAAATAGCTAACTGTGGGATTGTAAGCCTCTTCTGCCAGCGGTATCTGAGGTGTGGCAGACCAGCCTCGTGGAAATCCTACAACAGGGTAGCTCTAGCGTTTCACTGTTTTTTCACAAGATGCCGACTGCAAATTCTGATCAGAAAGTCTGTATAGAAGAGTCACGGTTAGAAAGACTTGGATACATATTGGAACATACATGTTACTGGAAAAATGTGATACAAGGTGTTTGTTAATAATAAAATAAAATAAAGCTGATCTGCTTGCATTCAGGGGAGCATACTGGTGTTTCCTGAGTCCTGCTCCTTAAGCAGAACTAGCATTTCTCCTAAGCTGCTTTCTAAATCAGAACACAACTCCTGATGCTCTACCAGGTAAATCACAACCATGAGCACCATGAGAATTTGTCTTTGCCAAGAAACAGAAGGTTTTTGCTTTGTTGGAGATGTGAGGATTGCTTCTTCCCACAGGCCCTGGAGCTCACTGCACGCTGCTCTTCACATCCTGAAGCACAGCTGATACATAGCCGCTGTTGCTCAGATTTCCACTTGCAAAGAGATTTCTCAGTGTCCTCTTAGTCACGTCTGAGGTTGGCTGGCACTTCTTTGGTTTCTCTTGAAGCCCTCCAGATTGTTACACTGTCATTGGTTGCAAGTTTGTTTGGCTTTTTCGTAACAGTCCAACAGCCAAATTTCTGCCCATCTGTTTAGTGGGGCTATTTTACCAGAAAGAAACAAAAAACAATCTATAGAGTAATTGGAAATTGCCTCTAAAATGACACTTTTGAATTCACTGGTGACTTTATGGTTTTTAACAGGAGGTATTAATAATCTTGTAGCAAAATTTCAGGAAGCTGTCAGCTTGCTTGATACAAGTGAACCCCTCAATTATCCAGGGCAAAAGTTTAGTTTAAAACCATGAGTGAAAACTCACAACCTCTTGTGAGCACGTCAGCTCCTTTCCACATAGGGCAGCCCAGTGGTTTGTTTCCCTCATCAGAATTTCTGTGCTTCTGTAAACAGCTGGGGGCATTAGAAAACAACTGCCGTGGAAGAACTGGGATCTGGGAAGGTGTGATATTCACCACACAACTGCGGTAGTACTGTAAGTAGTCACCTCATCAGGTCATCATGAACATACCAGCGTTGTCTTCCCCTGGTCTTCTGTAAGCATGTAGCGTGGCTGTGGGTAGACCCTGATGTATGTTGGTGACTGTGACTTACATCCTGACTTGCAAAACCAGGACAGCAAGCACCCAAAGCTTCTGCAGGGAAGGATGCCAAGGGCAGACTACATTTGGGGTTCAGCTCAAGTGAAGTTCAGAGGCACAGAGTGACATTACATTTTGTGTCACAGAAGTAGTTATGTCTGGAAGCTGAGCCGCAGGAACCTGTAGCTGGGGGGTTTTAAAACTATGACTGATGCAAAATAATTTCTTCTAGTGCTGTTACTGTAGACCAGGAGAAATTAGTTTGCGGACTGTTTTGCAGGTTAAAAACATGCACAAGGACAGTTACCACAGCGCAAATGGGGCAATGTAAGTTATTAAGCCATGATTATAAACGAGCTGTCACTTACCATAAAAACAACAACAACAACATAATAATGAAGTGCAAATGAGACATGGGCAGCTCTATATTAGTTCGGTATTGGGAATCATACAAACAAATGATACATCAAACTGCGTATGTTTCCCTAACTGCTTTCCTGATGGTTATTTCAGCCCCAAGTCTACAGAATTAATTTAAACAACCGTTGGGTTCTGCTTGCTCCTGAAGTGAGATGGTACGTAAATCCAGGGCTCACTGTGTACACCGCAGAGGGATAAGGGAGAAATGAGTGGAAAAAAGAAATCTTGTCTCTAAAAAGCACCTTTTCAAAGAACCCTTCTACAGATCCACACACTTTTTCATCAAGAAGGACGGCTAAAAAAATTCCGAACTACTTTCACGAGGGGGATTTTCCTTGTTTATGCTTTGCTATTACTGCTCTGACTGCGGTTAAAACAAGTACACACCCCTGCATTAAAGTCCATGTAGGGTTCCAGAGTACAATACACACTGGAATGAAGGAAGAGAAGAGTTAAACGCAAGATGCTGTTAGGCACAGAAAAAAAAAAAAAAAAAAGAGAGAAAACTGCAACAAAAACACATCTTTATAGAAAATAGAATTTAGCAAAGAATGAAGCCGCAAAATCATTAAGATCCTTAAGAGAATGGGTAGATATGGCAGTATTAAGTCTAGTCTACACAGGGCTTAGTTCAGTTACATTTCCTCATAATACTGAATTTCACATGTTTTAGTACTGCTTAATCCATTTTCCTTCTAGGAGAATATAGCAAACAATAACACTGCATCTCTGTCAAGTTTAATCATGTTATTTTATACCAGAAAAAGGAAGTCCTTACACGGTAAGTTATAAAATATGTTTTGGTAGGAGCTCCTCAACACAATTCTAACCTGGATCATTTCCAGTGCAGATCGGATACATGCCCAAGACATTACCACACTGAGGCTGAACTGAGTACTTTCCTGTGCTTGCAACGCATGTAGAAATTCTTCTGTTAAATTTCGTCATTTGCCCTGCTGTTTCACAGCTCTCTCAGTCATAGTCACTTCTTGCATCTTGATTTTCTCACTGCATGAAAAGAATCTCAGACCTCCATTAAGAACTGTTTCCAAGGGCTGTTAGCAAGACCACAAAAAGTTTTAGCAGAAATTCATGCTATAGCCCTCCCCTTAAAAGAATCATCCTTGCATGGGACCTTTCATCAAATATCAGAAGATGTGCTTTTTTTTTTTTTTTTTTGTTACAGAACTTAGAACTGTGACTCAAATTCTAATTCTATTTACGTTCAGTTGCAGAACAGGAACTGTTGTTGGCTGCAATACAAAATGTCAGAGGTCCATACTGTAAACAGTTTTATTCAGTATATACAACAGCAAGTGGTAATAAATAGAGGTCTTTGTGCAAAAGGTAAAACAAAGCACTCCTATTATTAAAATTAAACCTAGCATTTTTTTAAATTCACATTAAAAATACACTCATTGAAAAACATACCAAGCTTTATAAAAAACAAGTCATGCTGTATTCCTCTTAACAAGGGAATATAATAAATACGCATATAAAATAAAACCTTTTACATTGGATTTTTTTTTTTTTAATTAAAACTTTCCATATAGAAAGTTTAAAGACATGCTCCTCTGAGAATTGAGTCGATACAATTACGGTGACCAAGTTCTTCTGGTGCTGGCACACGTGTGTCTGTGGTACCCAGGACGTTTCCCCTGCAGTTGGGAGCGCTCTGCCCCTGCGGTTTCCAGGAAGCCGTGCACTGCAGTAAATCTACTTGCCAGCTTTTTCCAAAACCCATTCAATCACCTGGGAAAATACATGAGAAAACTTGCTCACAGTAACTGTTACTGTTGAAAGCAGCTTCTGAGCATCTGATGGACATTATCAATTCTTTCGGCACCTGCCCGATGGTCATTAACCAGGATTTAAAAGGTAATGCAGCCAAAGAGAAACAGTTGGTAATAAGCTGAGAAAGAACGTTACCCAAGAACTGTATTTAACTCTGCAGAATGCCTTGTCTTTAGAAGAACACCGTGTGTTCTTTTTATGAGGTAGTTTCAAAGAATTCTCTAATACAGGGCGAGGTGGTGACCTTCCAGGATGCTTCATTTTACTGCAGTTGGCAAAGCGGTTTGAATGCCCATACATACAGCTGCCGTCTGGTTTCCCCAGACAAAGGCTGCAGTGAGAAACTGTGTGCCAGCAGCACAGTGCGCCGGTCCAACACCTGCCCGGTTAGGTTTCGAAACCTTACAATCTGTAGGAACCGGTTCACAAAATCCTGTGGGGAGCTAGCAGTTTTACTTTAGAGTTTGCCAGAGGTTTATTCATCTAACTAGCTCAGTTCAAATCCTTACGTTTAAATTAAGATTTTGAAAACAAGTGTAAAAAATTTTTACAAGTGTAAAAACTCAAGGTTTTTCTGTTGTTTTTTTTTTTTTTTAATTAAACCATCAAGTCAATTCATGTTTTCCAGAATTTAAAACAAATAGTTACTTAATTTCTGGAGGACAGCAGTACTTACTCCTGTTATTTGCTCTGTGCTGCTGTTCACAGAAGCACCTCCTACACACATGCAAAACCCTCACATCACTTTTGTTTACAGTTATTGCCACCTTAAAATTATTAATAGCTTTTTAAAATAAATGTATTTCCTTTGATAGATCCCCCTGTTGTTTCCTGAACTTTGAAAAAGGGTATTTCCTTGAACACAAGGAAAGAAGAAATGTAGGAAGAATGGTCCTACCTGTTTAGCATTGTTATTGGCTGTTTTCTTCATTTCATCAAGAAGTCCTCTGGAAGTTTTAAGATCCTAAATATCAAGCACAAAGCCACAGAGATTAGCATGCTCATATCCTCATTGTAGGTGGATGATGAGAGCCCTAGTCCTAGTCACCCTGGGGAACTTATCCTTTGGCTTTTGGGGTTTGTTTTTGTTTGGTTTTGGCTTTTTGCTGTTATGCTTTGTTTTTTTTTTTTTGTTTGTTTGTTTTTTTTTTTTTTTTTAATCAATACCCAAATTTCTCACAGTCTCGATTGAAATCTTTTTTCTATACAAACATGGAAATCAGCCGTGTGCTTAGACTGCAATGCAGACTTCTAGCAAAGAATGAAGAGGATATGGAGGGGAAAAGGAACAAGTGCAAGACAGGTAAAATCCATAAAGGTTTGTCTGCTTTGTGGTCCAATTTTCCCAGCCTACTGCACTCTCTTCAAGCAAGCACACATAACATTGTCTTTAGAGAAAGCAGAACTACAAACATTCATTTACTACTTGTCTCCAAAGGAAACAGTATCTATGCCATCAAGCTTCTGAAGCATGCAGCACAGAAGAATCCTACAGACCTGGAGCTACATGACAGTTCAGGAGAACAAAACCCTGCCACAGCTCTCCCCTTTCTGAAGAACAGGATCACTGCAGCCTTCTTTTGCTCTTTATGTGCGATGGAACCATGAACCCATCTGAATTCACTTTCTCATCCCTATATACAGCTCTGACTTTGGATTAGATCTTCCTTCAGGGTGTATTTCAGGCAGATTTGAGGAGTGCCTACAGAATGGCAGAGTAATTGTGTTCTAATTACTTAAGCAGCTGTTGCTCATCAGCAAGGTGCTGTAAGTGTCTGTGTCAACTTTAACCCTCTTCAATGGCAGAGCAACTTCATTACACTTAAATGGCCTTCACTGAAGTTCAGGCTAAACTGAGTTGGTTCACAAGAAGGCTGAATGCATGCAGATGAACAGAAACAGCAGCTCAGCTTGTGAGCAATAACTTAACTCCCAGCAATGTATTTGTGCCCAATTCTGTGCTCAAGCACTGACTTACAAAGTCTCCTGTGTATCACTGCCTCCTAAAAATGAGGCTGCTGCATTTCTACATAGAATCATAAAGGCTGGAAAAGACCTCTAAGATCATCTAGTCCAACCGTCAACCTAACACCACCATGCCCACTAAATCATGTCCTTAAGTGCCACATCTACACGTTTCTTGAACAGCTCCAGGGAAGGAGACTCCACCACCTCCCTGGGCAGCCTGTTCCAATGCCTGACCACTCTATCAAAGAAGTTTTTCCTAACATCCAACCTGAACCTCCCCTGGTGTAGCTTGAGGCCGTTACCTCTCGTCCTATCACTGTTACCTAGGAGAAGAGGCCGACCCCCACCTCACCACAGCCTCCTTTCAGGCAGTTGTAGAGAGCAATAATGTCTGCCCTGAGCCTCCTCTTCTCCAGACTGAACAGCCCCAGTTCCCTCCGCCGCTCCCCATCAGACTTGTGCTCCAGGCCCTTCACCAGCTTTGTTGCCGTTCTTGTTGTTGCCACTCTGCCCCAAGCCTGTACCATTGCATGGGGTTGTTGTGACCAAACTGCAGGACCCGACACTTGGTCTTGTTGAACCTCACACACGGTGCTGCCCAGTCAGTACATGTTAGATTGTTCCACACATTTACAAGAATTTCCGTGATCGTTTCAGGGAACTGGAATTTCAGTGAGTTGCATAGGCTACCTATTTACTCACTAGCCTTAGAACAAGGGAGAAGCTGAGCTGTCATGGTCAAAGACAAAGATTACTCAGCATGAAGTTTACTGAAATATTTCTATTTGTAATCAGTGGTCTTTTTTATCCTGGCCAACATGCAGTCTTCATTCTGACAAAAGAAATGTAATGATATTCTACAGTTTTATATGAGCAAAACATGTTTTCTCCCAATAGCTGCAATCACAGTTTGGGAAATACATGTAAGGGCAAATGCATAAAGCTAGGCTTATATGGCTCACCATACCAGGCCAAGGCAGTGGAGTACTTACGACAGAACTAAATTGAACATAAATTTGGAGACAAAATTTGAGATATCACTAAGATAGTCCCACTAGAAAATGTAAAAGAAAATGTAGGACAACTTGGGATGCTAACATGACCACACCTACACTTTGAAAGAATAGCATGCATGAATGTAAAGCAGTTAGCTTCCACTACAGATCCATGCAGGTGTATGGACACAAGGAAGCTCACCTGATGTTCATTCCCAACTCGCAAAGCAAGCAAGAAAATGAGACACTTTGGCCATAAAACAATTACAATTGCTGGAAGAAAGCTGCCTTACAGGTTACCTGTCTGTTCCCTAAACTCCTTTTGTTTTTTCTCTGGCATCTCACCTAGTGCCCCAGGACTCGCTCACCTTACCAGTATCACTGTTGGCTCTCATATGCTAGTCTTGCTGAAGGAAGATGAATTAGGATAACCTGACTCCATGAGCATTTCTTTGGTAGAAGATAACCAGATAGCAACGGCTGGAAGACAGCTACAGCAGACAGGAAAGCTATAAAGTATAAGCACAACCCTACCTGACAGACCATCGCTTAGCATGTTATCTAACTCACCTAAAGGACTCTACATGGTTTGAAAACAAATGGAAGAACCACCACCAAAAGAAACTGACCAAAGGTTCCTCCACATTCTACACATACAACTAACACACTACTAGGAAATGTTAGCGCAGTTAAGTCTGAATATGTCCATCTCGAGTTGTATGCAGGCACAGACTCATTCAGCTAAGCACAAAGAACTGTAAGAGCACGTCTTCTAGTTACCTTTAAGTAAAACTTTGATATCTCAAACAGGCGTTGGCTGCATGATGCAAAGCACCTGTGGTCCTCTGCAATGCCATGTTTTTGTAGAGTCTTGGCTACCACCTCCTTCAGCATCTACGAAACAACAGAAACACTCAAAAGTTCATCCCGATTATTGGCATGAAAAATTGTCCAAGGAAAAATAAGTCACAATTGCTTTCTTTATTTCTTCCCAACAAAGATGGAGAAATAATAGTTGCAATACGTTGAGAAGACTGAAAGGAAAAAAAAAATCCTGATCTTGTTTGTTTGTGCCTCTGCCATTAATCCACTGCCAAATGCCACCAACTCACTGACTGAAGCTGGGCAGTTATTCAGCAATTAATTTCTATTTTCTTCATCTCAAAAACAGATGCAATGCTTACATGTCAAAGCAATGTACAGAATCAGTGAATATTCACACAGGACTTTGAAGGCAGAGGAAAATTGAAAATGGCTGGGGTTTTCTCTTTTCCAAAATACTGTATATGCTACTTTGCTTTATACTGATGTATAAATGTTCTCCTGTTTGACACATGCATCCAAAAAAAATCAGAGACTACAGTCAGATTATAAAGAATGTCAAAGGAAATCGTCTGTCAGAGACATTTAAACTCTGCTGTAGGTCCGATTGAGTCACAACTGATGCTTGCTCAGGTTACCCTGACTTGCCTTTGACACTACAATGGCTACAACCAGTCCTCTCTAGCACCCAGGGGTTAACTTAAATTATTGTCATCAAGCCAGCAACAGTTCTGTTGTGTATTTTAAGTGGCATTCCTAATACACACATCCATTAATTCAACATTATTACAGCAATGTATTTAAATGTTAACTCTGTTAGTGGACTTGTACAACTACTGGAATATCTCTTTATTCCCAGAACAGTCCATTCCTTCACAATGGCTTTTATCTTTCTAGCACAGATATTTTTGGTTGCTTTAGGTTTTATATACATTTTCTATATTTCCTTACTCCTATTCATTGGCATCTATTGCCACATTTTTCATTCCTATTAGTTATTTCTCTCAGCCTTAATTTCCTGGGCATGACATAATACTCCTTGCATACTTTTCTACTCTCTGGATTTGGAGCGCTCTCCTCAGCGCCTTCAGGATTCATTTTCAGAAGAGAACAGAATTGAATTCAGCAATAACAAATAGAGATAAATTCACATCTGAGTTAATAAATACTAAAAAGTAAAAAGTCACAAGGAAGGATATCAAGCAGATACAAAATAAGCCCTTACCCTTGTATGTTTCTGAGATCTTGACTCCTTAACTGGCTTTGAAGTCCCAGATCCTGTTGCCCCTACGCAAGTTGCTGAGCCAACCCTCGTGGTCACTCTGTGGGGCTGACCAGGCTGCTTCAAGGGCATCGAAGCTACAGACACCGACCTCTCAGAGCGCTGCCTGGTTACCACCGCTGCAGCGTGGCTCCCACTACTTCCACTTGCCTGGGAGAGGAGGGAGTCTGTACTCTCAGACTTGGTTAGCCTGGAGAGTTAAAAAAGAGATAAACTTTTAGATTTTGTACTGACTCCTCTGGTGGCTTTGTTTCTGCTACAGAGGTGGCTGTGTCACTGCTACAAGTACAGGACATTCTTGGAAAGAGCATCACCAAACAGCCAACAACATGCCAGTAATACAGAACTCTTTTTCCTATCAGAAGAATATTTTTACTGATTTGCTCTCTTATCCTTTTACCCATTGCATTTCCTATTTAAAAAAAAAAATACAAACAAATTGAAGCAACAAGATAACTAAAGAAGAGAAACTCCTTGAAAGAAGGACCAGTTCTGCATGCAGACACTCTGTCTAGACAGCCAGAAGAGCTGAGCCTGTGGCCTTCAGTCTCAGGATAAAACAAAACATTTTGAAACTGCCTAATTTCTCTTGCCCCAACAGGAATGTCACAATTGATCTACAGGAACTCGGGCATTACAGTTCCACTGGAACAGTATAATGTTTGAGCCTTCAGCAGCAAGAGTGTCAATAATTCTGAAACTCCAGTCCTACAATGTGCTAAGCGCCATCACGTCTTTTCTAACTACTCAGTAAGCTGCAAAAGATGCAGATGTTCCCCAAACCTTCTCCTTGTTAAGAAGGCCTACTGTAGCACACCTGTGACCAGACTGCAAGGGGCATTAAACGGGAGGGAAGGCAAAGTGAATTATTACAGTGTAAAGTGAATTCAGAAGTGGTGCTACATGACAGCTATTTCATCCTCAGAGCGAGGACAAGGTACGAACAGAAGTCTTAAGAAGTACATTTTCAGAAAAGGTTTTAATAAACAAGGCTGACAGCTCAATGAGCATGACGGGTCATCTTATACCAGAAGCCCTTTGGATTAGGAATGGAATTACTCTGTTAGTACAGTGCTTGGCTTTTAAACCTGTAGTTCTTTGTACTGCAACAGCCTCATTTAGGACTGAAACTATCTGTCATCTTTACAAAGGCACTTCAGACTTTGCAAGATACAGTCACAAATCTCTTAAGTAAACGGTGCCTGTGCTGCACGGTTTTGATTGATCTAAAGCTGTCAATGGGAGGTCACACTTGAGAAAAACTGAACTTCCAGAAGATGATTAAACAACTAAAACATTTGTCTAGATAGCTTCACCAAAAAACATTTCAAGATGAAAGAAAAGATGTGTTTCACAAGAGGCTACTGAAATATCTCTTGCCAAAGATGTATTTTATTCAGCGCAATACCTCTTCTTGGGATAAAAGCAGTCCAAGTCTTTTGATCTGCGTTTTAGCCTTGATGCCTCTGTTCTGAATTCACTTTGCAAAGACTCTCCATCAGGGACACTTCCAGGCTCTGACAAGACCGCAGGAGATGGGAGAGGGCTCAAGACAAATGGCACAGGGCAGCACTCCTTGGTGCAGGTAGTCTGAGTCTCATAGCGAATCAGACGAGTTTGAAGCTCAGCGTATCCCACATCTCTCTCTAAGGCTTTTCTGTTATCTAGACAGTATCTGAAATTGAAATTTGAGAGAAATCTGTGAGACTGTCTCTGCTTTATTACAGACAGAAAGAAAAAAAATAACAACTTACTTTTGACTATAATCTCCAGCATTTCTTTTTTGGACTGACGTTCTGAAAGATACCCTAAAACAGCCCCACAAAGCAACACACGCTTGATGGATTTCTTTCCATTATATTGAAATCTAGACTATATTTAAGTCTAACTCCAATATATTAAGCAAAATTAAGTACTAATTATTTTCAAGCCTTTACCCTATGCTCTTGCAAATAAGGTTTTCATGGACATTAACAGAATTTTTTCCTTGAAGAGTAAGTGATGGATTAGAACGCTGACAAGGGATTTTTTTCTCCCTATAGTCAGCACTGTGTTACATTTGGATTATCAACCTCTTTAGACTTTACTGCTTTTCATATTCAGTCTGTACCTAACAGATGTCACCCCTACTAATACACAGGGACACTTCAGTAAAGCAGTGAAGAGGAAAGCTGCTGTAAACCCAAATTCACGAAGAACCCAGCGCACAGTATCAGGTGTAGTACTCAGACTTTGCCAGCACCCACTGAAACTTTGAAACCCAGGAAATAATGGGGTATTATACATAAAATGATACACTCTAATATGATAGTGTGCTCATGCCATATGCCTCAGTTTCTTCCTGGGAGGTACCCAACATACTTGAAACGAATACTGCGACCTAGATTTCCCCTCATCTATTTTATCCTCTGTAAAAGGAAAAATGCAAAGTCCTTAGTCACAAACAAACAAAACCAAGATTTTTTTCAGTGCATAAGGTAATTGTATTGTAAGTGGCTGAAGAAAACATCTCACAGTAAAACATACATAATTTGCACAGTAAAACATACATAATTCCATAATTTGAAGTATAAATACTTCAGGAATCCCAAAATGCAATGATACCAACATGATTTTAGGAAGAGCCAGGTTCTGCCAAAAACTATGCTGTTGCAAGATTGCATTAAGTGAGTGTAAGTATGAGGAAGACAGGGCATGGCAAGTGTTTTAAGTGCTATCTAGTACAGACTTTGCCAAGTGCATTCTTTGGAAATGCAGCATTTGGCTTTGTCCAAGATATGAGAGATTTTTTTAAATGCTAACATACAAAAGCATCACTGAACAAGCACAAGGTGCCCCAGCTTTTCAGCTTCCTATTGATTAGGAGGAGTAAGTGGTTTAATCAATGAGAAACTGAAAATGAAAATGAGAAACTAGTAAGTCTGGTGGAGCTGCAAACAGATCTACAACTGCAACATTTTTTAGAGAAGAGCAAACCCACAGCTCTATACAACTTCACAACGGTGGAAGAGAACAACAGAACAGAACTAACACACTCTTCCATTGCTTAGCAGGCGTTCTGAGCAACGCGAGCTGGCTCTCAGCCCACTCTCCAGAGTGCTTTGCAATGTTTCCTATTCTTGGGAGCTGTAGACATTTTCTTTTACCTCCAGAGAGTTACATTAATTTGCTAGATCTGATTTCTCCTTTTTTCCAGAGTATTTTCATATTCAGGGAGAAATTCCCTTTTCTAGTAGCAGAGCACCAAATTCATTTCTACAGCTGATTAAGACTTTCCACTAGAAATAAATTCATTATCTGATAAGAATAAGTTCTCTTAACTTACAAATTTCAAGGTATTTAATTTTCCCTATTTATATTCTGATTCCCTTGAGTAATCACATCCCCTACAAAGCTAAAAATGCTTTTATCTTTAGAAGTTAAATTACCATTTTACTCACTCTTGTTTCCCCTCATTTACTTTCTCTCTGCAGCACAATATCCAGGAGTTTGGCACGGGTTCTTTACCCCAGAAATTTGATTTAATCATAACTGCTACTCCCAGTTTTGTTGACAAAACTCTACTTCCATATATAAATACAGAAGCTCTGCAGATGGAAACAAATCTCAACTGCACGGTATAAAAAGCAACTGCTCCATAAGACCATATGCTCCCTCTGATACCCTGCAAGAACATATTCTGCTTGTACAACTCTAGGCTCTTCCCCTGCTCACTAGTTTCCATCACCTCACTCTACTGCTTCCCTCCCTTATTCCTAGCACATTCCCTTTGCCACAGTAACATGCCAGGGTCTCCCTCCCTCCCACAACACCCACTCCTCCTCACCTGCCATTTGTTGCTATGAGAAGAGGCAGCCCAAGCTGCCTCTGCCCAATTTGAATCCTCACTCACGCTCCCTGCTGAGGCCAGACAGGTCAGCAGGCTACCACGTGTTCCTCCTACAGCTGGGAGGACACATTTCTCCTGTCTACCCAGTTGCCTCTTCGTACTTTTTGTTAATCTGAGAAGCCTAACAGGCTCATGAGCCGCCACTTGGAAAAATACACCACATATTCATCATAGCCTTAACTGTGTGTGAAGCAGGTAGGAAAAAACACCAGTAGTACCACTAGTCACATGCTAACCATTTCAAAATGCAGTTTTAGGAGGAGGCAGAGGTTTACATGAAGACCAAACTGCATGCACTTGGTATCCACTGCATTTCTTAATGGATGCAGTAGATTGTGTTAAGAGTCTGTCCACACAGAGGAGTTATACTGAATTATCTGCTTCAGTGTCTGTGTGTGCCATTTTCCTCCTCAATGAGGATGTGCAAAGCTTTCTAAGCTGTTTTTACACAACTACATCCTATGAAGCATGTCCACCTGAAGCTTTGGTAAGTAATTAATGCTGGCTGTCTGGCACTCAATACAGCCATAAGCACATTGACTCTTTTGCAAAGTGACACTTGCACATTGGTGCTGTGTTCAGGTTCCCTGCACATACAGGTGGCTTCACAGCAAATCTCATATTACTCAGGACAAGTACTCTGGAAGTGCCTACAATTTACCATTGAAGTGGAAACAACATACATAGTTTTCTCATGTGCTACTCCAGTGGCTTGATCTGTACTGAAGAACCCTCTTGCCCCTGTCAGTTCCAATTCTGAATGCAAGTTTTCATACACATTAATAATACACAGTAGTAAACAGCAGTACAACTTAGGGAAAAAAAAAAGCCCTCTCCTTTTATACATTACCATCAATGCAGGAGAGTTGCAATTAAACTAGTGAATAAAATAAAGGTAAGAAAGAAAGAAAGAGTTATTCCAACAAAGGGAAGGGATACAAACTTTTCCGTAATTAATGTTCATGTTGCTTGAAATATTTCTGCTTATGCCTTGACAGGAAACAGAAAAATATTTTGGGGGTAAAGAAGCCCCCAGCATAAGAAGGACATTGAGCTATTGGAGTGGGTCCAGAGGAGGGCCACGAAGATGATCGGAGGGCTGGAGCACCTCCCCTACGAAGGCAGGCTGAGAGAGTTGGGGTTGTTCAGCCTGGAGAAGGCCCCGGGGGAACCTGATAGCGGCCTTCCAGTACCTGAAGGGGGCCTACAGGAGAGCTGGGGAGGGACTCTTCAGAAGGGCGTGGAGCAACAGGACAAGGGGTAATGGCCACAAACTGGAATAGGGGGGATTTAGGCTGGATATTAGGAAGAAATTCTTTCCTGTGAGGGTGGAGGGACACTGGAACAGGTTGCCCAGAGAGGCCGTGGATGCCCCCTCCCTGGAAGTGTTCAAGGCCAGGCTGGATGGGGCTCTGAGCAACCTGGCCTAGTGGGAGGTGTCCCTGCCCATGGCGGGGGGGGTTGGAACTAGATGATCTTTAAAGGTCCCCTCCAACCCAAACCATTCCATGATCCTACGATAAGTGAGAACACTTACTCAATTCCGTGATAATGGCATCCAGTTGCTTTTTCAAAAGGCAGACTTCTAAGCTTCTGAGGAGTAAGGTCTGGTGTCAAAAAAAGTGTACTTTCACTGAAAGGAAAAAAAGAAATACATATATGTATATATATTATCTATTTTAAAAAGTTGCAGCCAGGATAAATTGTACTTGCAGAAGTCAAAACCAAATGCCTTGACACAGGAAGACCAAAACAACACATCCTGTAACTCATGAAGCCCCTGAGACAAAGCATCAGTAGAAAATTAAATCTTCACTGAAGTAAGAATTTAAGCTCAACTAACTACTGCTACTGAGCTATTATTATTACAGAACCTCCTAGATGTTTCACCCAGTTTAGAGGTCACTGCTCCAAATAATTTATGAATAAATTCAGGCAATTATCACATTTCACAACAGGGTACCTGAGCAGTAGAACAAACTGAGAGGAACTAGTAACTGGCCTCCACTTCTCAGTCCAGTGCTATAATCAGCCAATTCCTTCTGTCTTAGCTTCAAGTTGTTGTCTCACCTCACAGTCACTTGGTTCTTACCCACATTCCCCTGCATCAGTTCTGAGTATGGTGTTCATGATTTTAATATGCTGATATCGTACCGTTTGGGAATCTGTAGTGGCTGAAGATCACCAACTGGCAGTCCTTCTGGCGTGAAGTATTTCAGTAACTCTTTAGCATCCAGCAATGTCATTGACTCCCGCTGGCTATCTTTATGTCCAAGCAATTGCTCGGATGAATGCGCAAACATAGAAACTCTGGGGAAAAAAGAAAATGATAATAAAAAGCCACTAATCTAAGAAAGTTTTTTTTTTTTTCAGTAAAGTTATTTTGTTCTAGTCAAAAAACACACCACTGGCTAGCAGCAATTAAACATAGCTTGTTCCCAAAGTAAAAGGAACAAGGCTGTTCCTTGAGAACATTTACACACATCTTCAGGATAAAATATATTTGATGGAAATTCTCTATCATCCTACTAAAAAAGTAATTTCTTCAAGATTTTATAACTTAGTTATGAAGTACAACATGAGAAGTACATTATTCCCTTTGTCCATTTGTGGACCTCTAAGACCAAAACACTAATTCCCATTAAAAAAAAAAGGACTTACAATATGCAGCAAAGGAATCACAAAGCCACCATGGCATACAATCCTCCAATCTATTTTTGCTGTCCTCAGTCAAGTACTGCAAAGTTTTCTCTTTTCTGTTGCTAAGCAACAAAGAACCAGAGAATCATAGAACGTTGGAAGAATGTTCCAACCTCATAGAGGTTGGAAGGAACCTTAAAGCCCAACCAGTTACAATCCCCTGCGGTGGGCTGGTTGCCACCCACTGGGTCAGGCTGCCCAGGGCTCATCCAGCCTGGCCTTGAGCACCTCCAGGGATGGGGCATCCACAGTTGCTCTGGGCAGCCTGGGCCAGTGCCTCACCATCCTCTGAGTAAAGAATTTCCTCCTAATATCTAACCTAAATCTCCCCTCTTTTAGTTTAAAACCATTCCCCCTTGTCCCATCACTGTCTGCCCATGTAAACGGCCTCTCTCCCTCCTGTTTACAAGCCCCCTTTAGGCACTGGAAGGCTGCAATGAGGTGTCCCTGAAGTCTTTTCTCCAAGCTGAACAAACCCAGTGCCCTCAACCTTTCTCCATAGGAGAGGTGCTCCAGCCCCCTGAGCATCTTCATGGCCTCCTCTGGACCCGCTCCAACAGCTCCCCATCTTTCTTGTGCTGGGGACCTGGACACAGTACTCCAGATGGGGCCTCACAAGGGCAGAATAGAGGGGGACAATCCCCTTCCTCTCCCTGCTGGACACCCCTCTCTTGATGCAGCCCAACATACAGTTGGCTTTCTGGGCTGCAAGTGCACACTGCTGGCTCATGTCCAGCTTCTCCTCCATCGGAACCCCCAAGACCTTCTCCGCCGGGCTGCTCTCAAGGAGTTCTTCTCCCAGTCTGTACACATATCTGGGATTGCCCTGACCCAACTGCAACACCTTGCACTTGGCCTTACACGTTGTACACTACTAATTCAGGATAAGTACAGTCAAGGCAGTTAGAAGGAAGAACGTTATCTGCTTGAGAAACAAAACACAAAACTTAATAACAATGATAATAAAATAATGAGAAAGCACAGATCTGATGTCAGAATTTGTGACATGCAGAACTCCAATCTAGGCCATAGATAACTATGGTATTTGAAAGACAGGAATGGGGTAGAAATTACAAAAAAATTCAGCTGGTCACCTGGCTCAAAAGCACTCTCAGAGTGGAATGCATAGGATGTATTACGTGACATAAAAGTCTACAGGTTTGACTTGTACAGCCAATAAAAAACAAAATAAATATAGATTTCAAACATGAAACCAAACGGATCTTCTACTATAAAATTATATGAGACCTAATATGAGTCCTTGGCCAGCAGGTCAAGGGAGATGATCCTGCCCCTCTGCTCTGCACTGGTGAGACCCCACCTGGAGTACTGCGTCCACACGTGGAGTCCTCAGTACAGGAAATACATGGATCTGTTGAAGCGCGTCCAGAAGAGGGCCACAAAAATGATTCAAGGGACAGAACACATCCCCTGTGAGGACAGGCTGAGAGGGTTGGGGCTGTTCAGTCTGGAGAAGAGAAGGCTGCAGGGAGACCTGATAGCGGCCTTTCAATATCTAAAGGGGGGCTACAAGAAAGAAGGGGACAGACTCTTTAGCAGGGTCTGTTGTGATAGGACCAGGGGAAATGGTTTCAAACTGAGAGAGGGGAGATTCAGACTAGATATAAGGAAAAGGTTGTTTATGATAAGGGTGGTGAAGCACTGGAATAGGTTGCCCAGAGAGGTGGCACATGCCCCATCCCTGGACACCTTCAAGGTCAGGCTGGACAGGGCTGATCCAGCTGTAGCTGTCCCTGTTCACTGCAGGGGAGTTGGACTAGATGGCCTTCAAAGGTCCCTTCCAACTTGGATGATTCTATGATTGTATGATATTACTCCTGACTATTTAAAAAATATGAGGAGATCAGCACTACACAGTATGTGATGACAAACACCGCTTTGCTGCCTTCATTTTATCATTTATGCTCCTGAGTATGCTGGGAGTAAAAAAAAAGCTTTTGTATTTTTTTCTAGTACAGCTGAAGCCTAGAAGTGCCATTTTGGTGATTTAGCTTTGGAACTATGTTACTTTCAGCTAATTTTCAGCTGTGTTTTAGAAATCAAAAACAGTACTACTCTAAATACCAAGAAATTACCCCAAAACAACCTTGGAAAGTGACAGTGCAACTGAAACTTAGTTTTAGCCTTAAACAAGATTTCCTCTAAAAGACTATCACTACATTTGAAAAGAGTTTACAAAATGGCCACGAACACACACAGTTCCTCTGAGTGATGTTCAGTGCCCACTACAGAGAAAGTCTTCTATATTTAACTACTACCTCATTTTTTGTTTGACTTTTTCAAAGTTTTCCAAATGCTGAAGAACATGTCTTTCTGGCCATTCCAATGGATTTAGCTCCACTAAATCGGATTCTGCAAGAAAAAAAATACACCATGAAAGCAAAACCGTTGCAGCTGGTTCATAAGGAGGATGCAGTTTGTCTCCAAATGCAAGGGAACTTACGCTACCAACCATAGAAATATTTGACTTGTGGCCCTCAAGACTGTTTTTCTGTCCAGCAACCTTGCTGCCAATTATGATCCTCCATGTACACAGGTGAACTTTACAACACCTAACTCAACAAAACTGGACATACAGAAGAAAATGTGAATACCAACATTTCCCTTGAAGTACAGCAGAGTAGAAAAACAAAGAAGATACATGTTTTCTCAAGTTGTTTATCTACTTGTAACAGAAGTTGGATAACCTATAACAAAAATAAATAACAACGGTATAAAGAAAATCTGCTTTGTGCTGCAGTCAGGAGTGCTTTCTAAATATTTTTTTTTGTCAAGAAAATGAAATGAGAACATTAATGTGAGGGTAATTTCTATTTGCAAGGAAGCCTTGAAAGCTATTTTAGTTTTCCTTCTATTTTTCCCTCTTTTGGTAAAAGACAATTCTAGAAAAAAAATGAAAATAGGTATGAAAACACATCAACAGATATCTAAGTACAGATACTTACCAGAAGCCACTGTACATGAACTAGTTTTACTGGCAACCTTCTGTGGGACAGGTTTAGGAAGACTAGTATTGCACAGGTCCAAAAAACATTTTCTTGTAAGTTCTAATAAATTTCTGAGCTCATCAGTTGAAATAACTGGAG
Source organism: Alectura lathami (assembly GCA_013399715.1). Classification (NCBI taxonomy): domain Eukaryota; kingdom Metazoa; phylum Chordata; class Aves; order Galliformes; family Megapodiidae; genus Alectura; species Alectura lathami. The sequence continues at coordinate 153,313 of VXAV01000985.1, forward strand.
GTTGCTTGGTCAATTCC